>APFE030655229.1:0-101195 GCA_000404065.3 Pinus taeda
AAGAGATCAAGAGACAACACATCTTTGAAGAAATCCCACTGTCTTTTGTATTAACTGTCTGAGAGTTTTACAATATCAGAATAACAGAGAAGATATCAGGAGAATTTCTTACATTCGGAGTCCAACCCCTGCTAATCAAAATGAGGGGGAATATATAGAATTTTGTTACAAAATATCTCAGGAATGAGTCATCTGAGCGGAAAAAATATCTCTTACACTTGTACAGAGGGAGTAGATGAGAAGTTATTACAATCTTTAATGAGCTATAAAAGATATTAACTGCTGTCAGAGCAATTTTGACATCTGGAGCTTTATGGAGTTGGTTGAAGTCGGCTGAATGCTTTGAATTAACTGCTGAGTGGCCTGTTTGTGCAGCTGTGGGCTGTGTGTCCTCTTGGCTAGCTGTCATGGTCCATCTGCTGGGTTTGCCTTTAATTGCCTTAAATGCTTGCTTTATCCTCATGCTGTCCTGTATCTTCCATCCTTCTCAAACATTTCATTTAGTCTTGATCCTTCCATACGAAAATTATACAAACCATGAATTCCATTACGGGAACAAGCCTTTGTCTGCATGCTGAATTTCACATCACCAGCAGGTGAAGTGTCTTGAGCAGAGTCATCATGAGGGATGAGGAAAATATCCATCTTCATTTCCATGTTATCCTTAACAACTGATTTCTAATCTAAGTCACCTGAGCTCTTACTCATATTATCTGCTTTAAAAGCATGTGGCCTCATAACTGCATTTGACCTGGGCTCCTAGTGACTGAATGACTGAAGCTATCGTGGCAGAATTCTGAGCATGGATTGCCACCAATCTTCCTTGGGCATCTGATGTCTCCTGATTTTTATTAAAGTTTCATCAGCCTCTGTGTATTTGAAGAAATTGGGAGTCTCAAAAAGGTGATTGACTTCATTTTCAATGAAGAACAGGCCTCCCAATTTATCATATAAATTTTGTCCTGAAGGAGGCCCTGTCTGTTCAGATGAACTGCCAGATGCAGTGATCTGATTCTCCATGTATGTCACCATTTTGTTGGCAAACTGTTCTAGGGAAACCAATTTTCCTTGACTACTCAACAGACTGGGCAGGCCTCTTGCTTGTAGTTCTACCAGTTTAGCCCTGGACTCCTCCACGTCTCTTGTCATCTCAAAACACTTCCTCTCCACTGCCTGTACATAGCTTCTAAGTGTCAGTACTTTTTTGGCAAGGAGGACTGTTTCTGTCCTATTAGGAATGCCCATGGCCGCTAACTCCTCCTCCTCATGCCTGTTTAGGTAATCCACCATTCTATTGGCCTGATCTGGCCTGTTTCCCAGTACTGCTTTGGCCCTATCAATCTCTACCCGGGCTTGGCCTAGTAGTTTCATCTGCTGATGGATTGTCTTTATGGATTTCCACTGCTGGGTGATAGATTTGCTTATTTTAGCCCATAGAATCCTCTTTATTTCGGCCAGGGCTGTCTCTAGATTTAGCTCTCTTTCCAAGGCCTTTATCCTGTCTCTCAGGGTTTTTATTTCTCTGCCCTGCTCAGCCACTGTCATCTTAGATTTATCATACTTTGACTCCAGCTCTGCCAATTTCTCCTTGGCTTTCTTTATTTCATCAGCTTGGAGTTCCATTTGCTTGACAGCCTTGGTTATATCTTCTATGGATGGGCTGTCCTGTTGGGCTGATGCTGTTCCTGGTGCCTCTGTTGTGGGAGCCCCTGTTGCTCCTGATGTTGCTGCTGTTGCTGCTGTAGTAGCTGTAGTAGCTGTAGTAGAAGTTGTTGGAGGAGCTTGGGAAGTGGATTCTCCCTGTTTGTCTTGTAATGCTCCTTCTAATTCCTTCTCCAACTCCCTTATCCTTTGATCCTGTTGTAATAGGAGGTCTAGCTGATCCTCCACCTGTTTCTGCTTTTGAAGCTCGGCCGTCTGAGGGTGTTCAGTTGGTGGCAGCTTCAATCTCTTCTTTAGTGCCTTGAGGTCATCATCTTTTTTCCTCATGAGGGCTTTGATGCCCGTTGGATCATCAGGATCATGTCCTAAGTCAACAATAATGTCTTCAAGTGTTTTTATCCTGTTGTCCTTGGCTTTGGAGGACATTCTTTCAATGTCCAGCTGAGTGTTGGTATTTTTCAACGATTCCTTCAGCTCATAGGCCAATGTGGCCTTTTCCACTAGGGTGGCATATACCATCTCTCCAGCCTGCTTGTGGAGTTCAATTTGGTCCATTGGATGTATATTTCTGGCCAGGACCTCCACCCTTGTCTTGATGAAATTTGCAGCACTTTTAGGCTGCGGCCCCTTGGGCTTAAAGTGGCTAAAGATCATCTTATCTTCTTGGATGTCATAGACTGACATCAGCCTTTCTTGCATGGCCGGTGTAGCATCTATGAATTGCTTGTACACCTCTTGCCTTAATAGCTCATTTTGAGCCTTTATTTCTTTGAAAGAAGCCTTGGTGCTCTTTGGCTTCTTGCTCTGCTGGGATTGGGAGGCCACCTCCAAGCTGACTTGTAAGTTTTGCTCCTGCTGAAAGGAGCTTGTTCCTGTCTGCTGGCTGCTCTCCTTGTCTTTTGCAATATTTAAGACATCTTTAGTGATGTCTTCTACCTCAGGAGAATCTGCCCTTTGCCTTTTGGCTTCTGGCTGGTCTGAGGGTCCACTGAGAGGAGTGGACTCTTCTCTATGTCTTTTTACTCCCCTTTCTTCGTGTGCCGGGGTCTGCAAGACTGGGGCAGTTGACTGCTGCGTTTGAGGTGGTGGAGTTTGTAATGCAGGGGTCTCTGGCAGCCCATTCTGTGGCTTTTCCGCCTGTTCCTGCTGCTGGCCTGTCTGCTGCTCTGTCTCCATCTGCGCTTCTTGGCCAGTTTTCTGCTGTACCTCCTGCTCTGTTTCCTTTCCCTTTTCCTTCTATGTTTCCTTCTCTTTCTGCTGCTCTGCTTGCTGTTGAGCCTGTTGCTCAGATTGCTGTCCCTTTATCAGCTCATCCTCTGCACCTAATATGCCTTTGCCTTTGTCCATTGCTGATGCTGATGTGGTAGGTGCTTGAGGTGTAGTCTTTGTTGCTGAGGTCCCTTGTCCTACTGAGTAAGGCAGTCTGAAGGGTACCTGCTGCACATAATCTAGGTCAATAGTTTTTTCAAGCTCCTTGACATTCTTAAGCATTCTTTCTTCCTCAGTTAAACTCTTAGCTAGAGTATCTGGTTGCCATTCTTGCAAATTGGCATATTGTTCTATGTGAGGGTATTGGCAATGCTTAATGGCTAGGAGCCTATACTTAGTTCTCCTAGCCGAGATGACTCCTTGAGGGTCATAAGGGACCCACCGAAAGCTATAAGACAACTTGTATTTGTCCTTTAGGATCAAATCTGCGTCCTCCCATCCTTCCTTCCTATTCATGATAAAAGGGCCCATTTCATTTTTGAAGCTGAGGTGAGCCTTTTTCTTGGAGCCATGGAAGTGGGTAAGGTCTGATTGAATCAATTGTCTGTAGTATTCTAGTGCAAATAACCTCATTGGCACATATCTTGGGAGCCTATATGGACAGACCTCACATCCATAGATCCTGAAAACTGTATGATGTTCATATAGGTACCAGTCACCTATTTTGTTTTTCTTGGAAAGCTGCAGAGCTTTCTTTATCTCACTGGATACTCTGGGAGGTGGGGACTTCATCAACATGCAGCAGAGTGGGTAGACAAACTGGTCAACTAATTCACAATAGGTATAGGGTGAATTTGTGACTTTGTGATAGACTAAGGTCCAGAAGATAACAGATCTTCTTTCCCCTGTATGATCCAGCCTTCTGACGTAGCATGGGAAGGCTTCAGAGTGATAATACATGAACATATGGTAGAGGTAGCCTGAATATCTGAAGACCCCCTGTCTGTTCACTTTGGTTAACTGATCGTGGATCCTGTTGGCTATGAATTTGGCAAAGTTGTACTTTTTGGTAGGGGGTTGATATGGGCTGTAAACAGATAGCATTGCTAGCATGCCTCTGTCCACATGCTCACTGCTTTGGTACCCCAATACATAGGCTATCATGTCTAGTAATAGCCTGCCCACATCATTGAATTGATCATTCAGATAGGGAGGTGGCTCTGTGGTCTGGCATTCAGGTTTCATGAAGTTTCTGCTAATTTTCTGTAGTTCTTCATCAGTCAATTTGTCACCAACGTCCATCAACTGGTTCATGGAGAATGGGATTAGAAACTCTGTCTGATCAAAGTGTAACATCTTGTTTATGGACTCAGCATTGATTTGAAATAGGATCCTCCCTGATGAGGTGCTGATAGCTCTATGCTCGGCATCATAGTGTTCTGCACAGAGGTGAATGATTTCGGGGAAAACATTCACAGCTGGGAGACAGTAGTAGGGCAGGTTTGACTCCCAGACCCCATATGTACCATGCCCATCCTTGTGGTCTTCCCTTAGTCTACTGCAGGTCTGCAAAAAGTCCCTGCTTCCTTCAAAGTCTCCAATGAGACCATCCTTGTCTACTAATGACAGGGCTTCCAGCTCTTTGTTTGTTTGACTCTGTGAGGCCATACTGATGGATGAAGTTGCAGGGGACGCCATGATAGAAGCTGGTTTGTAGAGAAAGGGGCAGTGATTCAACCAGTGCTTAAAGAGTTTTTAGCTTCAACTCAACTGTTAATACAGTGAGGTGTTCCTTTGCAGAGGGTTTTGCAGGCTGGATTATCTGTTTGCTGTGGAATTCACAGGGTGTGAATTGTCAATGAGAAATTTGCAGGGTTATTCAGGTTTCTCTGGTATAACAGCAAGTGGGCTGTACTCGGGAAAAGGGAACAATGCCTAGTACCTCGGGAAGGATTTCGGGGTTTTTAGCCCGCGAAACGAGCACTCTTCTACTGAATTATGGTTTTAGGGTGTTGCAAGTTGCTTGGCTGGCTTTGTGTGACAGGAAGAACTGTATTTGAAGGTTTCTTAATGGTGCCAAACGGTGAATTTTACAGTGAATTTACAATGCATGGGCGAACTGGGGAAACCGGCTAAATACCTGGAATAACCAGCTTGGACACTTGCGAGCTGGGCTGTGGAGGCTTGGCACTGTGAATTCTGGACTTGCAACGGTCGGAATCTTCAAATTTGCTGTATGGATGATAAATTTTCGCGGCAGTTGGTTGCTTAACGGCTCCCTTCACTAATCGCATGAAAATGACTTAAAACGGCTCATTAGGCCGTTTATAACATTGAATTTCGTAAAATAACACGATTGGCGCTTTTCCGCTGATGACGTCAGCATGACGTCATGGTGGGCCCGCCGTACAGTGGTGACGTGGCGCTGACGTGAGGGCCAGGGTGGCGGGACACGGTGGCGGGCTGATGCGGTGGCAAGACTGCGTGGAGGTTGACGGGGCACGGGGGCGGACGGAAGTGAGGTGACGTCAGGATGACGTTGGAGTGACGTGGGAGGGAGAGCGGTAAGTCGGGTGGTGGTAAGCGGGTTCCCCGCACCACCTTTGGAGCAAAGGCGGTAACGGGGAGAGAGCCTCCGAACAATCTCAGCGCCCGCCACGCGTCCTCGTACGGGCCCAAAACCGCTTTCCCCGGACGTTAACGGTCGACAGATCGGGGCGCAAGATCGACCGCCCACCCTTGGATCTGACCGGCGGAGATCGGACGGCTGGCGGGTCCTCCGACGGGTCGTGCAGGTTTGGAAGGGGCCCTCCGGGCAATTAAAATATTCATTTAAATACTTTGGCCGGGAACTTTAGGATTTGTGGTTTTTTGCGGGTTTTTCATTTTTTGCAAAAGGTTTATGGGTAAAGGGGTTGCATGATGATTTTTCTTTGCAAATGAGGGTTGAATGAGCAGATTAACACAGAATGAGAGAAGGTAAGCTGGGAGGTTCATCAAAGTGACCAGGTGTCATTTGATTTCCTTTTTGAACAGACCATATAGCTATAATGCCAAGGAGGGGATATTTATACATTGTGGGGTTTATACACCATGGTGTTTATAATACTAGGGGTAGTGGGGTATAGGGAGCTAAGTAATAGAGTTAGTTGTTAATATGGATGGAACATATGGATGAAGGGTAATTCAACCAAGTTTTCTTTGAAAATAACTTGGAATCAAGAGTAGATCAAAATGAAAAGATTTTTTACACAAGAAATGTGGCTTCTTAAAGCCATAAGAATATGACAAAGATAAGAATTTCTGTGTTCTGTGCAGCTTGGGAAAGGGTGTTAGTAATGAGTGAAATACAGATGAAAACGAGGGAGTTAGTCATGCTCCAGTGTGTTACTCTTCCTGTGGATGTTTTAGCAACTTTGGTCTTGAAAGAGACAACACTTCTGCAACCCCATCTACCTACCCAACTAGTTCACCTAACATTTTTTATTCCTTCTTGGAGGGTGCACTTGGACTTGCAAACCCTTTGAATTCCTTTTCTTTTCATTGGCTTTTTGCTTTCATTCCCTATCTAACACAACCCTTATTCCTTCCAAGGTCCCAGATTAAGCAGTTGGGAACCTTAGCTTCTCTACCTAGCTACTGATCTGCCAAGATTAAACAGTTTGGACAGATTTCATTCTCTATTCTTCAACATAAATTGAAAACATGGCATGATCCAGATTAGACTGTTGGACCATCCACCAAAATTGAGTTCTTATGAAAATTGAGACAGACATTGTCTTCTTAAGGAAATATGGGATCTTTGCATTATCAAAGCAGAGCATATTTGGACCTTTGATATCCAATCATGAAATATGAAACCTATTGGTATAGGTATCCAACACCTTAGAAAAGGAAAAGGAAGGTCTCGTTTGGAAATGGCACCCCTACACTCATAAAAGGTAAAGGTTTTGTTCTTTTGAAAGAAAAGGTCAAAGATGGAAATGTTATGTATGTTGATGGCTTAAAGCATAATCTATTGAGTGTCAGTCAAATGTGTAATCAAGGAAATGAGGTAATATTTCGATCAAATGGATGTATCGTTCGTGAGTTTGATATAGGAGAAACAATGATCAAAGTCATAAGAACTCCAAATAATTTATACATACTCAAGGGAGGACAATGACAATGCTATCTAAGCAAGAATGATGAACACTAGCTATGGCACAGAAGATTGGGGCATCTAAGCTTCTCTCAGATAAGGAAAGCATGCAAATATCAGGCGGTTCGTGATCTCCTTGACATAAGAATTCCAGACAATACAATATGCAAATCATGTCAGTTTGGTAAGAAAACTAGAACTAATTTCCCTGAAAAGGAAGGACCAACTAGCAGGCCACTTGAAATTGTCCATACTGATGTATGTGGTCCATCTAGGAAAAGGTCATCTCAAGGAGAAGAATAATTTATATTTTTCATTGACTACTTTTCCAGAATGTGTTGGATAGGACTTCTGAAGCATAAAGACGAAGCTTTCGAAAAGTTCAAAGCATTCAAAGCCTTGGTTGAAAACAAATCAGATCACAGAATCAAATGCCTCAGGTTTGATTGAGGAGGGGAATTTACCTCGGATGAATTTTTCTATTTTTGTGAATAACATGGAATAAGAAGGGAATTATCTACCGTAAGGACTCCTCAGCAAAATGTAGTGGAGAGGATGAACAAAACGGTTCAACAAATGGCTCGTGCTATGCTTGATGAGTTTGGAACTCCCGCAACCTTCTGGGGTGAAGCTGCATTTGCTCCAGTTACTATTCTCAACAAGACAAACGTCTGGGTAAACAACACTCAAACTCCTCATGAACTTTGGTATGGTAAGACTCCCACAGTAAAATACTTCAAAATTTTTGGAAGCAAATGTTACATCAAAAGGACTAATGAAAGCCTTGGCAAGTTTGAACCTAGAGCAGATGAAGGCATTCTCCTTGGTTACTCTCCTCATAGCAAAGGATATAAGTGTTACAACAAAAGACTTGGAAAAATTGTTGAAAGTATTGATGTAGTGGTTGATGAAGAAGGAAACATTCCTAGGCAGGTAAAATCTGAAGATTTTGATATGATGAGGACTATCCTTCAACATCAAATCAAGACTTATGATGAAGAAGAAACCCATGAGGCACCAGAAGAACAGATAAGGATAGAAGAAAGACTCCATCCATGTACGTTTAGAAGAATCATCCAGAAACTCAAATTTTGGGGGCAGAAAGAGAGGCAGTTGTACAAACAAGAAGAACTATTTCAAGAAGCTTCAAGCTATCTAGCATTGCTCTCCTCCACTGAACACAAAACGTAAGTGAAGCATGAAAATATGAAATGTTGGGTCAAGGCCATGAATGAAGAACTTGAGCAGATTGAAAAGAATAACACTTGGGAGTTGGTTCCTAGACCAAATGATAAGAATGTCATAGGGACAAAATGGATATTCAAAAATAAGCTTAATGAAAATGGAGATGTTATTAGAAACAAGGCCAGACTTGTTTGTAAAGGGTATGTTCAACAAGAAGGTTTTGACTTTAAAGAAACTTTTGCACCAGTTGCTAGACTTGAGGCCATAAGAATGTTACTTGCTCTTTCTAGATTTCAAAAGTTCAAAGTATTTCAAATGGATGTGAAATCTACCTTTCTGAATGGAGACTTGGATGAAGAAGTGTATATTGAGCAACCAGATGGGTTTATCCTTGGAAATGATCCAAAACTTGTATGCAGACTCAAAAGGGCTCTCTATGGCCTTAAACAGGCTCCAAGGGCTTGGTATTATCATTTGGATAAGTACCTCCATCAACAAGGTTTTACAAAAAGATCAATAGATAGCAATCTATATATAAAAATTGACAATGACAAGTTGCTAATACTTGATGTGTATGTTGATGATATCATCTTTGGTAGCAATGAAGAAGACATGAGTCAAAACTTTGCCTTGGTGATGCAAAAAGAATTTGAAATGTCCCTTCTTGGTGAGCTCACCTATTTTCTTGGTTTACAAGTCCAACAAAACAAAGACCGTATTTTTCTATCACAAACCAAGTACCTCAAGCAGATCTTAAAGAAATATGGGATGGAGGATTCAAAACCAGTATGTACCCCTATGGTAACATGATGCAACCTCAGCTCAAATGATGACTCAGCAGCAGTACATCAACCAACCTATAGATCCATGATTGGTAGTCTACTCTATCTAACATGTACCTGACCAGACATTATGCATGCAGTGGGAATAGTTGGAATGTTTCAGGCAAATCCAAAGGAAACTCATCTTCAGGCAATTAAGAGAATTTTCAAATATCTTCAAGGAACTCAAAACTATGGCTTATGGTATTCTAGAGGTACAGATCTCACGCTTCATGCATAGACAGATGCAGATTGGGAAGGAAGCGTGGATGACAGAAAAAGCACTAGTGGATTCTTTATGGGTCCTAGATTAGTATCTTGGTTCAGCAAGAAACAATGTTCAATTGCATTATCTACAGCCGAAGCAGAATATGTGGCTACTACATCTTGCTGCACACAACTCCTTTGGATGATGCAAACATTGTAAGACATTCAAATCACTTGTACTCCACCTATCTCCATTTTTTGTGATAATACAAGTGCAATCAGTGTTTCAAAGAACCTAGTCATGCATTCAAAGACCAAGCACATACCTATCAAATATCATTTTCTCTAGGAACAAGTGCTTGAACAAAAGCTCAAATTGGAGTATGTCCCCTCCAAAGAACAAGTTGTTGATATCCTCACCAAACCACTGCCCAGGGAGACATTTGAATACCTCAGACAGACGCTGGGAGTAGTTGATGCATCGTCTTGTTGTTGAAATTATCTGTTTCAGAGAACAATGGTTGTATGCGAGTTTCATGAGGAGTATCCACATACATATGTAGGTTTCTGTGGATACAGTCGCGTATATGTTGGTTTGAAGAAAAACAGTGGGGCCAGACTCAGGATCAAAAGAGTATTATATGGGTCTAATAGAGACCATATGGCACAAGTTGAGGGGAGCATATATTACATTTTTGGCATTATCTTAGAAGATATTGATTCAATTTCACAGTTGTTTTGGTGGAACAGGTGTAGAGGGAGAACATGGTTGCTAGTCTGAATGATGATCGACATATGGTGCTGATGATAGTGGTTGATAACTATCATAGTATTTTTATAGATAATTCGTCTCTATGCCATGTATTTATTTTCCTATCAAGGCCATGTACTAGCCTATTTTGGTTTCCCCACTATGCCTGGGATGGATGATGTAATGTTCTTGAGTAAAATTTTGGTGTATCCCCACTTGGTTGGGTGGATGAGTTAATTTCCACTTGGTTGGGAGATGGATGTATGTATGAGTCTTTGGTGGTAGGAAGGTCATTTATAATGCATAAATTTATGTATCTTCTTGTAGAACATCTTCTTGCAGACCTTACCTACAATTAGGGGGAGCATGGATAGCTTAGCAGAGCAGAGATTTCAACATGAAATCAGGGGGAGTGTAACCCTTTGCACTTGATGACAAAGGGGGATAATGACTTTGAGTGACTTGGGGTTGCCATCAAGTCCAAAAGGGGATATTGTTGGCATTATGACAGAGGTTTGGCACTATGACACAGGTGTTGTCCTTGATGGAAACTCACTAAAATGACAGATCATTATTCAGGCTCTCAGACTAAAAGAAAAAGAGATATATGCAGGTTCCTCTTAACCAAGCTGTGTGTACACGCAGGATCATCGATCAAAAAGAGCGTATGTGTATGCACACACTTTCATGCATGTAAAAGTGCATATATGTGGGCAAACGTATTTTTAGTCCATGTTATTTGGACCTATGTTTTTGGACCTTGGTATTGCGTCCGAAGTGTTGAGCCCAGGCATTGGGTCTCTAGTATTGGTTCTAAATGGTTTTGGACCATGGTATTGAGTAAGGCCTGAGACTATAAAAGGGGAAGGAGATCATCAGGCAAAGGTATTCACTTGAGCATTGAATTTCTTATGAAGAGCAAGAACCAGAATACTGGTCATTGGGTTATGGTGCATAGCTGGATCTAAATCAAGAAGGAACCTGAGCACAAGGAGAAGGATAAGTTCTATTGATGGGTCAAGATCTTAGGGCTTGAAGAAAAGCATATTTGTGTGATTTTGATCTATTATATTTGGTGCATGACT
Source organism: Pinus taeda (assembly GCA_000404065.3). Classification (NCBI taxonomy): domain Eukaryota; kingdom Viridiplantae; phylum Streptophyta; class Pinopsida; order Pinales; family Pinaceae; genus Pinus; species Pinus taeda. Next base: position 11,062 of record APFE030655229.1, read on the forward strand.
TGATCTATAAATCTGATAATCTGGGTATAACTAATGTCTAAATAATTGAAAAGGGTAAATTATCTTTTATAGATTTGTACGCAGATTTGGTATATCAAAGGTGCATATGCACGCTAGTTAGGTAATGAAAAACAACGTATATGCAGGCTAGCCTTAATCCAAAAGCGTATGCATGCATGTTTCTACATATTGAAGTTGCATACGTCTCATGAAATATGTTTTAGCTGCTTCTGTTTATTGCTGTAGTGTTCTGGGTTCAGGATTAGTTTTTGGTTACTGTTAATGTATTCTGGTTACAGCATTCCGAGAAGTCATTGGTTGATTCATTATTGGTGTTTACAAAGGAGATTGGTTGATACAGATATACTTGATATTTGATTAATGTTATTCATGGATCCAGTTTGAAAATTTATGAAACGTGGTCCCTGGAAGAAAAGAGAAGGTTGTAGCCTTTTGTAGGTCATCACCTATGTACTAGTACCTCAGCTAGTACAAGAGCAAAGGGGGTTGTAGCTCCCTTCCAAGAGAAGCTGGAGAACGAGAGAAGGTTGTAGCCTTCTACAAGTAGCAGCCTACATGCTAGTATAAGACTGCACTAGTACAAAAACATTGTAAAAAGAAGTTTCTAATTAAAAGAACATAGAGACGAATTGCAGCGGGTGGTTTTCACCCACATTGGGTTTCCACCTTATATCTTGTGTTCTTATGTGTGACTGTCTATTTTGTTTTGCTGTTCCTAGTTACTATTTATATGGTTTGATGCACAAATTAATGATCAACATCTGAAGAATAATTTAAATTACAAGGCTGTTGGTTATATATTGGTTTTCTTAACTACAGTTGTGTGCATACACTATTTTTACGAGCTGAAGTAGCGTATACAAATCCGATTGTAGAATGAAAAATAATTGACCTGAAAATATTGATTCACCCCCCCCCCCCCCCGCTCAGTATTTTTCAACATGTCCCTTAGTCCCACATTTTCCATTATCCTTGGTGTCATTCCATCAGTCGCAATACTATTTTCCCTTGTACCTTTGTTGAGGATCCTCATTGCCTCACTTTTCGAGGGCCCTATTTTGTTGACATCAGCTCATTTATTTCAGATGAACAGCCTAGAGGGTGGTGTATCTTGGTTCCATCTTCCATTCTTGTTCAATGCCTCAGATCGATCAGAAGGTCTCATTATTTCCCTTTGACTTGGTTGTTTCATGATCGTGATCCATACACTTGATGGTCCAGTGATGCAACAAATTGTACCGGTGATTCCCATGTGTGTGTGAGATGTTTTAGACCTCATGAGGGGGTGGCCCTTAAGGTATTCACCCACATGCCCAGATGCATTCCTATTATGCTACCGCCTCAGATGAAGTTCGATAGATTTGCTGGGTTCAGTTCCTACCAATTGTAGTGTTCATAGAATGCACGTCTCCTTCAGATGATCCATTCAGTTTTACATAGACCTTCCCTGTTCAACACAACTTATTTGGTTGGTTTACACTACCTCCCACCCATTTTTTGAGGAAGGACCGTTATATCTCATATACTCAAGTGATATTTTATTCAATCCTGGCTCATATTTTTTCCATGTGCATTATGTATATGGGACACATTGTATTATTTTCTGGCTCAGTTATGCCAGTGTATCATGTACCATTTAGCATGTACTTCAATGCTCAGTTTTATGTTTCTAGGCACATCATTATTCTTGTAATAAGTTATCTCAGCAACTATAGGTATGTCTCCCCCACCTCATTGAGGTCTGGTACCATAGCATAAAAGGAGACTTGCATTGGTCTCGCCCCCCTCTGTCCCTATCCTCTTTCGCTTTAGCTCTATTGGTCTGTGTGTGTGTGTGTGTGTGTGTGTGTGTGTGTGTGAATCCACTTTGTTGTCAAGTGATTGTGTCTTTACAATGTACTTTGGTCATACATTTTTGTCCTAACACTTGTACATTGGGGGCCAATCTATTTGTAAAAATTTTCTATAGATCAACTAGCTCTGATACCATGTATAGCTTCCCAATGTAGATCAACAAATTATACAATATACTAAAACACAATACAAGATCTACTTCTACAGCACTTTGCGGAACCTTAATCAATTTGAGCGTGATCAATGAGAACACATATAACTGAGAATGAGAAGCAATCACACATAACATAGAAGAAATAACCCAGGGAAAGCATCAGCCTAAAACCCCAACTTTGTATTATCATACAAGTGGAAATATAGTCTAGATTACCAAAAGAATCAGCTCACAAGCTATCCTACTCTCTCTGCAATCCCTTTGCTGCTCATAGACAGTCAAAGGCCTCTCTCAAACCTTCTCCTCTGCCCTCCAAGCTTCCTATTTCTTTGTGAAATTTTCCTTGGGGTCCAGTGTAGCCACTTGTGTGAATTGGCCTCTTCACACACTCACTAACCTCTGATCTAACTGCGCAATCCTGAAGTAGATAAATACTTCTCCATGGATGAGTTTCCTTTATATGAAAATTCCATCCAACTAATGGTACATTGTCCCTCCTCTGATCTCAACTGGGTCTCTGTCTAAACTGACATGCATGAGTTATTATTTAGAGAATATTTAGTTATCTAAAGTGCAACATTTATATGCAAGCATTCATTAACTAATTGAACACACATTAATTTAAACAAACTATTTAAATCAATCTAACTAGACTTGACTCAGTTAACTGAACCAACTAATTACAACTCAAATTAGAACTCATCCTTATCTCTTTAACTTATGGATAAATCCGTCAATTAATCGAGAAACTATTGCATGTCCTCACATAGACTTCATGTTTGATTTTTCACAACTAATTAACTCATGGTAAATTAATTAATTTATTTTCAAACAGTTTTTAAGTTTAAATTCGAATTTTACTTCCTATTTTAGTCTAGGGACTGACTAAAATTGGAATTCATCCTGAACTGCTAAAAATAGCAATGTTATTTTTAGCACTTCCATTTTTCATTCCCTATTGCTCAATCCAGCACTGGTACCCAAACTTCTATTTATAGCAGTTCTATTTTTATCATTTCTTATTTCCATTTTCAACACTCCCTCTCAACAAGAAAGACATTCAACTTGAACCCGATCTTGTACCTTTGGAATGTTCTGCATGCAACACTTCTACCAAGTGTGGCTACTCCAACAACTCTAGAAACAAAAAAAACTCCCAACTGACCTCTCTGTTGGGCTAAAAACATACTCTGATGCTGCCGCTCTACCTATTTTTGACAAGTGCTCCCTCTCTAACCTCTAAGCTGCTACAACACTCCATGCATCTCACACCATCGCACACCTCTCTGTGCCATCTTGCACTGGTGCAACACTCCTATGCCTCTCGCAATGTTCTAGCCTGCTAGCTCTACATTGCCTTGGGACTCCTACACTGTAGCTCTCTTTGCCACTCCATCTACATCTGTCTCGACCCAATCAGCCAGTCCTGCTACTCCTCCTCAGTGCTCCCGTAGAAAAGTCGAATCAAAGAGGTTGGGTACCTCAAGGATCCTAACCATATTCAAACCTTCTGGGGACAACCACTCCACATCGACCCACCTCCTACTTGGAGGTATGGATGTATGTGATCCCTCTACCCACCTGGCTCAAAATTTCCCCCTACTGGAGGTCTCTACATGAGTGGATGCCTCCACTCCATCTCTTTTTGGATTCACCAGTTGTGGCTGCTCCAAAACCTCTTGAAGCTACTTCACCAATTGTGTCTCCTCCACAATCATCTGAGACTTCTTCTGGTGCTGCATGTTGAGAGGTAATGTACTCTCCCTCTCAACCACCAACTCTCCATCAGTTGCCTTGCTCCTCAAGGTTTTGCATGCATCTTGAAACTCAAGAGCATACAGATTCTTAACCTGTGAACCAATCTGCCTCACCTATCTAGTGATGATGTGTCTAAGGAAAACCTTTCCCTTATTGAAGACTACATCATAGCCTCTATCTTCTAGCATCACGATCGACACCAAATTTATCTTCAGTCCTGGTACATACTTGACATTGGTCAAGGTAATGCGAGCTCCATGCTCCCTCTAAAAAACAACCATGCCTACACCAGAGACACTATACTTTTCATCATTACCCATCGGTATGAGTATCTGGAGATCGTTCTCCTCCAAAGTACTGAACAAACTCTTGTTGTTGATCATGTTGAAAGAAGCTACACTGTTAAGAAACCAACCACTTCCCACCATGGATGAAACCATGCATGTGAATAGTGTGAAATCCAACTCGAATTGTGAGGCTAGTGCCTCACCTTCTGATCCTTCCATGAATCCCTTCTTGGATTTTCTCAGTAGACAATTTTTAGCAAAATGTCCCACCTCATGACAATGAAAGCATCAAACTTTCAATTTGTCAAACTTCTTCCCACCTTGGGAAGAACTAGATTGGGAAAGATAATCCTTCTCCTTCCCCTTCTTCAACTTACTCGCTAAGGCACATTTTTCTTCATCCTTCGTGGATGAAGAACCATCTTTGGTGCTTCTTTTATCTCCTCTTGCATCAGATCTAACCAAAGTCATTCCCAATCTGGTAGTTTCTCTCTTCCATTAAATGAGTCCTGGTAGCTATGCCAACTCTTAGGAAGACCGAAGAGAGCAAGACTCGCCATGTCATCATCAGCTATCGTGATCCCTACACTTTTGAGCTCATCCCTACATGTGGTGAGCTTGTTTAGATACATAGAGATCATGTCTCCCTTTTCACACTTGATCTTCTGAAGCTTACCCTTCACTGCCAGATTCCTCTGATCACTACTATTCTGATATAGATCTTTCAATGTTTTCCACATTGAAAATGATGTCTCCTTCCCATGGAGACTCGAGACTATGTGATCTCGAACTCCCTCTAGAAGGATTCTCCTTGCTCTAGACACACATTTCTTCCATTCTGCCAATTGAGTAGCATCAGTCGGCTTGGGGACTTATTGATCAATGAAGTCTTGTAGACCATTATCCTCTAATACTGCCTCCATGCAATCCTTCCAGGCTATATAATTTGAGCTGCCATCAAGGGCATACTCGAGCCTTAAAACACTAAATGCCATAGGTGAAATAGAGATGTGATAAGAACTTGATTTCTATATTTAGGAACCAAACTTTGAACTTCTCCTTCTTCTATATTTTTCTTTGCCTTGATCACCTTTGCTCCGATACCATGTAGAATTTTTCTACAGATCAGCTAGCTTTGATACCATGTAGAAATTCCCATTGTAGATCAATAGATTTCGCAATATACTATAACACAATACAAGATCTACTTCTACAACCCTTTGTGGAAGCTTAATCAATTTGAGCACAATCAATGAGAACACATATAAATGAGAATGAGAAGAAATCACACATAACACAGAAGAAATAACCCGGGGAAAGCCTCAGCCTAAAACCCCAACTTTGTATTATCATACCAGTGGAAATATAGTCTGGATTACAAAAAGAATCAACTCACAAGCTATCCTTCTCTCTTTGAAATCCCTCTACTACTCATAGACAGTCAAAGGCCTCTCTCAAACCTTCTTCTTTTCCCTCCAAGCCTCCTATTTCTTTGTGCAATTTTCCTTGGGGTCCAGTGCAGTCACTTGTGTGAATTGGCCTCTTCAGACACTCACTAACCTTTGATCTGACTACACAATCCTGAAGGACATAAATCCTTCTCCATGGATGAGTTTCCTTTATAGAAAAAATCCATCCAACTGATAACCCACTGTCCCTCCTCTGATCTCAACTGGGTATCTATTTGAACTGACATGCATGAGTTATTCATTAGAGAATATTTAGTTATCTGAAGTGCAACAGTTATATGTAAGCATGCATTAACTAGCTGAACTCACATTAATTTAAACAAGCTGTTTAAATCAATCTAACTAGACTTGACTCAATTAACTGAGACAACTAATTACAACTCAAATTAGAACTCATAATTATCTCTTTAACTGATGGATAAATTCCTCAATTAATGGAGAAATTGTTGCATGTCCTCACATAGACTTATGTTTGATTTTTCACAACTAATTAACTCATGGTGAATTGATTAATTTATTTTCAAATAGTTGTTAAGTTCAAATTCGAATTTTACTTCCTATTTTGGTCGAGGGACTGACTAAAATTGGAATCCATCCTGAACTGCTAAAAATAGCAATGCTATTTTTAGCACTTCCATTTTTCATTCCCTGTTGCTCAATCCAGCACTGGAACCCAAACCGTTATTTATAGAATTTCTATTTTTAGCATTTCTTGTTACCATTTTCAACACTATTATCACCAAAAAATTTATCATCTAGCCTAGTTTACTAGATGGATCAAAGTACACCATGCAAAGCCAATTTTACCATATTAAAATTGCTTTCACTTTGAGAAATTACTTAATAAACCACCTTTGTTAACTAATTTATAATTAAACCATGAAGAATAATTAAATAAATCACTATTTATTTATTTTCTTCTAGGAATAATTAATTAAATGATTGTTCAATTATTATTCCTTGTCATATTTGACCCAATTATGTAAAATCAACATATAAATTATTAATTATCTTATTTTTCTATAGGAATAACTAATTAATTATTATTCCTTGTCAAAATTGACTAAATCCCTCGGGAATAATTAAATAAATCATTATTTGTTTATTATTCCTTAACCAATTCCTTGAGATGATAAGTAAATCATTTATTTATTTATTATTTCTAAATAAAAGTTTAAATACTTTTTCCCTTCTAACCAAATATAATAAAATATTCCAAGTGGTTATTCCGAGAATGGAGTTAATAATATTTTATTATTGCTCATCATTCGAGGATAACTCAATATTTTCTTATTAATAGAAGGGTTTTCCACTCATTATTCACTTTCAATTTTTTTCATTGTTACACTCACTGTTGTAACTCTGATTATGATCATCGTCACACACCATTTTTCTTCCATTTATGTTCCCATTGAGCTAAAAAAATTTGTTTTCTAGGTTTACACATTATAGAGGAGAGAGACGCTACACAAGCTGAAGACGTTTGAGGATAGCCAAGAACCCATCCCATAGAGGGGGACTGGTAACATTTATTTCTTCCCTTCACAGGTGTTATAATAAAATATATTCTGTGAATATCTGGCTTCCATTGGATGATTGGAGTGATTACTGTTTCTTTTTTTTGTTTAACTATGATTGTGGAATATATCAGGGCTTTGGTAGGTTTTGTTTCTATTAGTTGCTGTAGATCTACAATGTTTAACATCCATTCATATTATTGAGATTGTTTGTCATCCAAAATCTTAAGTGGATTCTTTTCGTGCATCTTTGAGAAGAAAACACTACAACACCCTATGTTTAATTTTCATTTCCATCCCCATTTCCTTTTTGTTTATAGCCATCAATAGTCTACCATGGGCCATGCTACTAAGCTAGTAGTTCCTTTTGATTTCACAAATGATCATACTATCCCTACAAAAGATATATTGGAGAAATATGAGAACGCTACCCTAGACAACACTGATTTTTCCAACCCAACATTATTTCCAACTCTAAGTTATGAACTTTACATGTATTCATTTCTAGCCCCATCTAGTGACAACAACCTAAGAATCAAGCCTGATTTTTGTGTTTCACAATGATCTACCCTAATCTTGTAGGATTTTCCCATCTTGAGCACCACATGTGAAGCCATGCGATGCATAAAATTACTCATCAGCAGGTTGCATAATGGCTCACTTTAGCTCGATGAGGAAAATACCATACATGTGGATGATATTCACCAGCTCACTAAATTATTTTTGTATGGTCTAGATGTCTCAATTTCATTCTAGAGAACTTTGAATTGGGGTAATAAGAAATGTGATGACAATTTGTATAAGAAATATGGCACTTAAGGCAAGGGACGTGGACTATCATTGATATGATTAATAACAACGTAATTAAATTTGCATGATACATTATAGCTTGAAACTCACGTGACACTACACAAAGGGAGAATGTACATTAGATGTAATTTTTGTCACAAAGGTTTGCGAGTGAGGTGAACCACTAAATTGGTGCAACTATGTTTTAAATGAACTCTTTGAGGCCTTCCATTGTAATGGTGAAATGGTGCATGCTAGAAGGTTCAGACCTAGCTAAAGTACTCGAAGGTGAAGCCCTTGCTCTCACCTGTGATCCCTGGAGAACTCAAATAGATACTATTAACAAATAATTTAATGAAAAGGAATTTGAAAAATGGCACACAAATATGCCCAATGTTACTCAGCTGAAGATCAGTGTTAGGTCCCTATACTACTAGTGTAACCCCTTATTGTTATTAGTACAACCCCCTTATTATGCCCATGTAGTCCCCGTATTGTTATTATCATGCCCCATAGAAGCCCACTATTGTTATTATTGTGCCCTTACATTATTATTGTCATGTTTGATCTAATTATATTATGACCCCTTACACTCCTATATATAGAAAGGAGGTATTGTCATTTGTATCATCCAAGAATTGTTCTTTTGTGTAATGTAAAGGAGGTTTCCTCCTCGAAGAGTCTAAATTCTAAGGCGTTGATCTATATTTTCTATCTTTTTTTGAGCTAGTTTCATAACATTTGGTATCAAAGCTTTCAATTCTAGGGTTTCGCTACTCCAAATAGGTCATCATGGAATTTTCACTATAGCTTTTGTTTTACGACGTTTCATAAGAATAAACCAAAACCCATTTGAGAAGAAATTTCACTGAACGTCGAGTCTGAATTTCAGATCTTGTCTCGCTATATTTTCTGGGATATGATCTTAGGAAGATAGGGTTTTTGCAAGCTCCAGAATTTCATCTAAAACAAGTCATCGTAGAATTTTCGCTATAAAGTTTTCACTACAAAGTTTGAGAAGCTTAAAAAAAACCCATTTGAGAAGAGATCGGTTTGAACCTTGGATCTAAATTTTAGATTTTGGCTCGCTATATTTTTGGATATATGAGGTGAGGAAATTAAGATTTGTGCAGAGTCCCAAATTAAATACTAAACAGGTGACCTTGGGAAAATCATCATAACTTTCTCTCTGAGCATTAGATTGAAATTTCTTCAGACGTTACAGAAAGAGGATGGGCTTTAGTTTGTTTAAGTCTAATTTTTAGAATCTGAGGTTGAAACAGTTACACATGGAATGTCGTACTAGTTCACTCTATTGAAATAGTCTATAATTAGGTCATCGCGGGAGATTGGGAATAAATCTTTCTTCCAGAATCTAATTGCGATCAGACTTGCATATTTAGAAAGAGGACTCATATCGATATTATAGGACAAAATTTTAGAACTTGAAGATCGACAATTACAGAGTTACAAGCATTTCAATATCGAGCTCCTAAAATCAAGAAAAAACGAGATGAGGAAGTTTGATGGCAAGGATCCGGTAAATTGGATACTTTAGATGGATAAATATTTTGATCTACATGTTGTACGACTGTTACAAAAGGTACATATGGCATCTAATTATTTAGAACCAAATAAATTTTTATGGTATAAAGGACTTTGTTCTCGTAAACCACTTGTTATGTGGTCAATTTCACAGAGGAAATGATAGCACATTATGAGGATACAAAGAGAAACACCTTCTTTCGCCAATTGATAAATATCAAACAAAAGTGTTCAAGGGCAGAGCACATTGAGGACTTTCAAAAATTGAATATAAGGAAAAATGATATTCTAGAGAACTAGAGGATTGATGTCTCCATAGGGACATTAAAGGATAACATTGAACATGAGGTTCATCTTTGGGAACTTGATTCATTGGAGAATGCATTCGGGTTGGCAAGAAAAGTGGAAAGAAAAATTATGGCAACAAGGAAGGCTACCCCTCACAACTATAAAGATGGAAGTGTGGTTTCTCCTAGCCTTCTACAACCTACAAGGTTTACACCACAACAATTGGAAGAAAAAAGAGCAAAAGGGATTTGTTACAACTGTGATAACAAATACATTAAAGGTCATAAGTGTGCTGAGAAGAAATTATTTTACATTGATTATGAAGAGTAGGAATAGAAGGATCAAGAAATGTCAAAAGAAGAGGATATACACCAGGAACCAACCACAAATAAAGAAGAAATGAATCTGACCATATTTTGTAAAGCATTGGTAGGAATTACCACTCCTCAAACTCTCAAGATAGAAGGACATATCAAGAAGAAAAATTTTCAAGAAGTGGAAGATCACATTGAGCGAGAAGAAATGAATTCAACCATATCTTGTAATGCATTGTCGTAATTATCCCTCCTCAAACTATCAATATAGAAGGACATATCATCAATAAAAAAGTTCAAGAAGTGAAAGATCACATCGAGCATCAAGAAATGAATCCGACCATATTTCGTAATGCATTGGAAGAAATTAGCACTCCTCAAACTCCCAAGATAGAAGGACATATCAAGAAGAAAAAAATTCAAGCAATGAAAGATCACATCAAGCATCAACAACAAGTTATCCAACTTTTAAATGATAACACCACTTTGGTGCGGAATCAAATGAAACAACAGGCAGATCAACATCGTAGTGAGAGAAGTTTTGATGTAGGCGATTGGGTATTTTTACGGCTACATCTCAAGAAAGCTATTTATGAGAAAGAAATGTTGGCAATACTACATGCATTTAAGAAATGGAGAGCTTACCTAATGGGAAGACACTTCAAGGTAAAAATGAATCATGATATACTTAAATACTTTTTAGAACAAAGATTATCTTTAGAAGAACATAAAAAATGGGTCACAAATATGTTGGGTTATGACTTTGAAATCATCTACAAAAAAGTTAAGAAAAATATTGTTGCAGATGCACTCTCAAGAAAGGATGAGGATGTGGAAGCATTGTTTTGTGTTATTTCTATTATCCTACCAGATTGGATAAACAAAGAAAGGGATGAATGGAAGAAGGACAAAGAAGTGTGTCTACTCATTCAAAGGTTGCAAAAGATACTAGTTCAAACAATATTGGGAGAAGTTCATGAGGAAGGAGGAATCATATTGGAACCTGGATCAGTCACAGAAACAAGAATCCGATAGCTATGAAATTGATAAATCTCAAAGTATCTCATTGAGTGGAAGAACTTTCCCACTGAAGATTCCACATGGGAGGACAAGAATTTTATACAGAAGCATCAAGAACTACTCAAGCATTGAGAACAAGACTTTTTGAAGGAGAGGGGCATGTTAGGTCCCTATACTACTAGTGTAACCCCTTATTGTTATTAGTACAACCCCCTTATTGTGCCCATGTAGTCCCCATATTATTATTATTGTGCCCCATAGAAGCCCACTATTGTTATTATTGTGCCCTTACATTATTATTGTCATGTCAGCTCTGATTATATTATGACCCCTTAAACTCCTATATATAGAAAGGAGGTCTTGTGATTTGTATCATCCAAGAATTTTTCATTTGTGTAATGTAAAGGAGGTTACCCCCTCTAAGAGGCTGAATTCTAAGGCATTGATCTATCTTTTCTATCTTTTTGTGATCTAGGTTCTAACAATCAAGGTTCCTCAGTCCATTTTGAATAAATATACATATCAAAGTTGGTTTGGTATTAGCCATGATCACAGTTATGTTTAGACCAAACCTGTTAGCAAGGATACATTCAAGATGAAGGAATTTCCTTACTACATGTCTGAGGAAGCATTCCATAATTAGGTATTAGATTGGCCAAGATTCTAGTGCATGAAAACAAAAGATGGCATTTTCTACTCTCTTCATGTAATGCAATCTCGTGATTAGCCCTTTAATTCTCCTTCATCCTCAAAGAAGTTCTCCAACCACCTCTGTAGGTGATTTCTAGCCTTTTATGAAGTATCTCTAGGCATGCATTTACTCTTCTTTTATCACTGTATCCACTATGGAATTGTTGGTGGCTCTGCCTACTACAACTTCTATCCCTAGTGTAGTCCCTTTGTAAGACATTTAAACCTCTAGTGTTTCCAATTTCTTCAATAACTCCTGTGTCATTAGCCCCTCCTATAATTTTATATGTTGAACCTTCTACTAACTTTGATATGTTCACTTTTTCCCAAGCCTTCGCTGCCTCTAAGCTTATTAATCTAGTTCCTAGTTCTTCCACTGTTATTGATCTTACTAATGATGTACCTAAAGATTTTATTGAACCCACCAAAATTTTGGAAGAACATAGTCTTTCATCACCTGTTGAATCTTCAGTACATAGTCTTGTGTCATCACCTCACACCACTTCACCATAGCAAACTATCTCAAACCATCCTTTTAACCACCTGACTAATAGTTTTTTATAACTGACCTTCAAAGATAATCTTCACAACAATTATTTCAACTTATCAAGGCTTCATCGATTCAACTAGAATATCGATTAGTTCTTGATAACTCAATATATAATGAGTTTGTCACTACTCATAAATAGAAACAATAGCAACTCCTTAGTGTCACTAATGTATAGCATCAGTTGAGAGGAGGAAAGGAGAAAGTAGCAAAACAAATTGACATTATTAGCTTTAAGCTCCATTCAATGTGGTCGACAATTGTAGAATTTATTCCCAATGCACTATATGAATTTTCTTTGTGTGAGCTTGAATAATGTGTGGAATTATTTCAAACCACCTAGAATGAGTTAATTGGTGCAAAAAGATATTTTCTCTATACGATTGTTGATATGCACAAGTTTGATCCTACGACACAATTTCAGTAGCAACTCAATTAATAGATGAATAGGGATCTTGTCTTTGTACTACTTTGCATCAGATCACCAGGGATTCGTCGAAAATATTCCATTATATCGAGGAATGGCCTAGTTTACATGCTAATAATAATATACCTACTTACCCATTGTGTGAACAGAACAAATGACTCATAGAGAAATACCTTGTGACTGATGACTTGGAGAAACAACAACAACTCTTTACCCAGGCTAAGGAAACTAAAAGTAAAATGCAAGTGCTAGAGAAGGAATCAAATTGAGTGAGTATTATTTCTTGTAACCTTCATCTTGTTGCTAAATCTAAATTCATGAAGCTTTGTAAATTGAATCATGATACACATACAAAATGGTAGATCTTTCTCTCAGAATGGCTTGAAAATAGAACTGTTGAGACTACTACCCAATTCAATGAATAAGCTACTACTCTACTTAGCACTTGGAAATATGCAATGGATGATTATCATTCCTTCAAGGATGAGACTTTATAGATAGTGCCAAAGTTGGTCCTTGATTTAAATATGAAGTGGAAAATAAGGGAGAAAAAGTAGCAATAACAGTTGCTTAACAACAAGCAAATCCGAGTGAGAAGATATAGGGTTGACTTAAGGGTGAGTTAATAAAATGTGGTTAGGGTCTATTGGTCCTTCATTTATGGACAATTTTGATCAAATTTTTGGCCAAAGAAAGAGTCTCATAAATGATCAATAGGAGCTAGAAAAGTAAATGCAAGAATAGGATGGAAGTCGAGAACAAAGAAGAGAAAGAAGCAAGTAGAGATCAAAAGTTGTTATCTTGGGATTTATCAAAGCCGTTACAAGAGGATCAAGGTGTTAATTTTGAAGGAATTAAAGAAGAAGCAGAAAAAAGCATATGCATTTTGTCGAAAGGATCAAGTTGGAGAAGATCAATCAAGCGATATCAAGATAGAGAAGGTATCTACAAAAGCTGCATGGATCAAACCAGATAGAAAGAATAGAGATAATTATGATGACATGCTGTTAGAATGATATTTGAGACCATTTTCTTGTAGAATCAATATAATTCATTCTTGTGTATTCTCATTTCGCATAATTCCTTAGGAGATCTTGTGTATATTTCCAAATTGGTATTGTAATGATTCAACTCTTGATCTAATATAATGAGGAAGTTGTGGCCTTCTATCTTCATGTTATATGAATGAATGATCTTATGTTATGTATTTCCATTTTAAAAAATTAAAATTTGTCAATAAATAAGTTTGTTGTATATTTGTGTATTGTGAAAAAGGTTGTTTGGGTTTAGATTAGGACACATAAATGTCGTATTTAGTCTATATTTTCGCCTTATGATTACTCATGATTTTATCTCATTCCTATCCTTATTATTATCATTTTGCATAATTGTTGGGCTCTTACCTTAAACCTAGAACATGACCAGATTCTCAAGAAGGCTTATGAAATTCCAATAAAAGATATACACGCATCAACAGTTGATTGTTAAGTGCACCAATAGCTTGCCCTGATCCTCCACTGAGTACAATTCCTACACTCATTTAGGGTTCGACATATTGATGCACTTCAGGGAGAAAACTAAGACATAGTTTGTGTCCACAATGATTTTTTCATGCTCCCACATCAGTCAAAACACACCCAAGTCACATGTGTGGATTTCTAGAAGTTTTTTTAGTGTTTTAGGAGCACAAGTGTACCAAAAAACACCCCCTTAGCAGTGGATGGTTACCTGCAAAGGATCACAATCAAAATTCATGTTGTTAGTGGATAGACTTAAATAAACACACCATTGTAAATAATGGATACAATGCATAGATAAACATAAACTTAAACAAAGAGGTGCATGAACATAAAAATTCTCAAATAGAGAAAACACATGAACAATATATGGAAAAATCTCCCTTTATTGATTGTTGGTGGTAGAGGTTGAATACAATCAGAATACCAAAACACTTGAAGAGAATTCCTTGAGCTAGGGAGCTCAAAAATCCTCAACAATGATGTTTCCTTTCCTCAATCTCTTTGCAAGTTTCTCCTCTCTCTCAAAGAAGTGTGAAGAATCTCCAAAGGGTGGACTACTCTTCACTCAATAAGATGTTGGGTTTCTTAGAAGGAATTTGTCCAAATCTTCACTTCCTTAGTTTCAACATTGAAATGGTGATTTGCTTACAAGAAATTTGACCATCATAACAATGTCCCTTCTTTTGGCTCTCCCATTTCCTGTTTATATAGAGTTTTTTTAATCCCTCTTCTCTCTCTTGTTACATGTATGATAAAGACACATGAGTAAGACAAGAGGATTCCATTGAGGTTTGCGCTTCTCCAAGGAAAATTGAACTTGGTTGTACTAGGTCAATCACGTATCAAGAAATCATCTTCAAGTGTGTAGAGTGGTCCTGATATAGTGAGTCACCTTTTCTACAACTACGTGGAATTTTGAGGATATGTTGTGCACGTGTGTTTATTGAAAAAATATAAGCGTGACCTTAATTGATTTCATTTATAAACTTTGGACCTCAGGAAAACCTTTGACTTTTCAATCTTTATAATGTATTCGACTCGAAAATTGTCCACCTATGCATTCGGCTAGAAAATTTTAATGTCTTCTGGATTGTACTAGTAGGTGTACGATTTTCCAGTGCTAACAGTTGCCCCCTGATGTATGAGGTTAGGATCATATGTATAGTGGAAATACATCATGTTTTCATCTTCTTTAGAGAGTTTGATTAACTTTCTGAGAGAGAGGATAACTTGTTTCGGAGATGAGTAGAGAAAAATCCTTGACTGAGTATGAAGGATACCCATGCTCTAGTGGAAAAACTACAATAATGGTGTGTCTATACGAGGTAGGCATATCCCATGCTTGTGATGATGTCTAATCAGAACTGATTACAATTGGACAACAACTTATTTGTGTCTAGTCAATGTTTTGGTTGTTGACCTACTGATAGCCAATGATGAACATTACTGACACCCTTAGGGGCACTTTCTGGTCAAATAGGATAATTATTATTTTCCTATGCATATCTTGGTGAAGCACTTTGTTGATGGGTGTTGTGGCATGCACAGATATTTGCCAGCAGTTACCTCCTTCGTCTCATAATATAATCAATGTTGAATGAGGTGCTTCGTGAAGAAGGGGTCTTCGACTATGTGAATGAGCTACAACAATAACTAAGTATGGCACCACCTTGACATGAATGTTTTGAGTTGATTTCGAATGTCAAGGGAATCGATGATATCATTGGGCAATAATGGTTCCCAATGTGCCACCCAAGGATATCCCTATTAAGGGAGGGAGTATCCAAGGTACTACATCTAATCTGGACTTAAATAGGAATGCAACAAATCACAGATATAACCATAAATATAGAAATGTAGCAGAAATAAGACTTCATTTCATTAATATCCAATATTGAAATATGCTTACAAATAGAATGGAAATAAGACTAGCTCGAGTGATGGTATCTTATCTCTGAGAAGAGATGTGGCGGCTACATGTCTCTGAACTATGCTATAGTGAATCTTGAGGGCCTATTTATTATTGAGAAGCAATGGAAAACCCAAAACATCCAAAAACCTAACCCTAGGAGATGAAACACAAAACTATGGGCCTCGTTGGGGTAAATTGGTACATCAACTTCTCGGGGTCGTTACTTTGGCAAATGATCTTCATTTGACGCTTATGATACTTCATTAGAAAGATCTATCTGAGGAATAAAACTATTTATAGGGAAAATTGAGTTAAAATCTTGTATTCTCTGTTGTGATTTTCCCAAAAGATGTCGTTTAGGTCCTTAAGACGGCTTCGGAAGTTTAAGATCCAAAAAGTTGCCAAAAATAGTAAAATAAAACAAATGAAAGAAACAATGGTGGGGGTCCAAGTGAAATAGGTGGGTGGCCACCAATATCCACCTGGATTACTCCTCCCCCATAAGGAATCAATGGTCCCCATTGCACTGAGTTCCTTCATGAGATGAGGAAACTTCTGCTGAACTTCATCCCTGGTGAGCCACTTGACTTGGTGAAGGAGTTGACCTACTATGAAAACTCGATATATTTGGATTCTTTGATGTCGAGAGTTCTTGATCTATGTGTCCATGATCTGATCCGTTGTGGCTTGTTCCGTGCAGTCTAGGTGTGAGTTATTATATAATGTTTGATGTGTCCAGCAATGGTGGGAAGTATGGTTGAAGGAATTCCACAGTAAACACTGGGTGTAGGCCAAGAAATGGGGGAATGCTGAGTGAAAATAGGCTTTCAATAGGCTTCGGTAAGGCATTCCTTTTGCAAATGCAATCAGACTTTGTCGCCCACCTAAAACTTGTGTGGCACCTAATGTTGATCATGTCAATTCTTGTACTTTCCATTTGATTTCTCCATAATGTCATGGACATGTTGGAGGATGTGATGAATGTTCTCAATGAAGTTGTTTGCCTTGTCGGCTTCGGGTTGGACACTAGCCGAATCTAGTAGAGTAGCTGCAAATAGTATGGACACATCAATGGGACATAATGGTTGGAATCTAAGGCCGACCTGAAAAGTGTTGTGGCCAGTCGAGATGTGGAGAGCCTAGTTATAGTTTTGCTGGACATAGGGGAGGCTCTCATCCCATCTGTTTATGTGCTTTGAGTTTTACATGCGTAGAATGTGTACGATAATCCTATTGATGACCTCTATCTAGACATCAGTTTGGGGATGGAAAGCTATGGAGTTAGTGACCTTGGTGTGTAGCATTGACCAAAGACGGGTCCAAAATATAGTGAGAAACCTATTGTCCGAATCTAAGATGATAAACTGTGGGATCCCAAAGTGTACCCATACTCATTCAAAGAAGAGTTTAGCAGTGGCTTCTGTTGTGATATTCTTCTTGCAAGCTGCCATAATGGTCGTCTTTGAGAATCTGTTGATGACCACAAAAACACAGTTGTTGCCATTCTTAGTAGAAGGAATGCTCAACATGTAATCCATGGAGATGGATTCCCAAGGTTGACTAGGGGTAGGTAGCAAAGTATAGAGGCCTTGCTTCTTGATGGTTGGTTTCAAAATGGCATAGACAACGTAGGATTTGGTGTATTTCCCAACATCCTGTCGAAGATTTAATCAATAGAAATACTTCTAGAATACTTCCATTGTTTTCTTGACCTCGAAATGTCCACTGACCCAACTGTAGTGTGCTTCCCAAATCATCTTGGCACACTCACTTAAAGGAACACAAAGGTGTCCCAGGTGGCATAACAGTGCATCCTGGTGTTGGGATGAGAAAAAGGTATGCTTTCTCCTCGTAAATAGCCTAATTTAGCATTTGTCTTCATATGTTCATCTTCATTTTATGGATCAAAATAGAGAAAACAACAATTGAAGATGGGTAAAAGAGATTAGTAACACATTAGATAAATATGGGCACGGAAAACTCACTTTTACTATCTTTATGTGCAGAGACACAGATTGGATGATGGTTGTGCAATCGACAGAACAAAAACATACAGTAAAGGAAAACAACAGTGTCTAGGGCAAGCAGGACAACGGAAGCCTAGATAAACCAAAGCTATTTTATGATGGAATCAAATCGAGTATTACGAAATCCTCACAATCCCCTAATCTTGACGATTTTCTTTTATCTATTTACTTTTCTAAATGTTATATAAGGTTGAAAGGCAAACTAAACAACTAGTTTAGAACTTCATAGGTTGTAACTATTCTTTTGGACATATAATAATTTCATCTTGGTGACGTTGTAACTCTGTTACTTATTTTAATGAATAAGAATGCATTTAATTCATAATCTTATTCTAAGTATCTAATAGCGGGGACTTCTAGAGACTTTGGGTCCAGTCAAGAGAAGATATATCGCTTCACCTGTGTTATAATCATTTTTGTTTATTCTTTACTTTTTGGTATTGTCAAGTTAATATCATTTTGATCATCGTGAGGATTGAAGATTCTGATTTACAGTTTTTGTTTATTCAAGATTCAAGACTTAGCTGTGTGATTACATATGTGTGATTCTATTTATTGAAATGGTTATGTTTTGGTTATGTTCATTTCAGATTGATGTTGATTCTAAGTGATGTTATCATAGATTTCAAAGCTAGAATTAATTGATTTCTGTGAGATGCTTATATGGTAATTTTCTGTTCAATTATCATTTGATATTCAATCATCATTTGATGTTCAATTATCATAGCTCTCTTTCATTTTAAATAAGTTGTTTCAATTTCAGTTAAGACTACTAAGTGTGATTCTTTCTATTTGTATTCAGATTCATTTTCTTTCAGAATAGGTTAGGTAAAATTGTAAAGTGTGTTATGAATTCCTTTCAAAAGTGTTTGGATTGAATTTAGATAAATAGACATTAGAAATTGCAATGATTCCAGCATATATTGACCTCCAAATTCACTGCATATATAGTGCTGACACTCTTGAAATAAAAGGACCTTCCCTGAGTTGATAATGAATGTAGGTATTGAGATTGTTTGTAATAGTACATCTTAGTGCACCAACATTTTGGTGTCCTTGTCGGGGAGAGTGTTTCAAAGTGATTTCCTTTTATCTTGCTATAAGAGAATTGGTTTTTAAAAACTAGAGGTAAGAACCTGCATGATCAGCAAGTAAAGTGCTTTCTCATCACCCTGCTTTTCAGCAAAGGTATAGATGTTAAATAGAAATAGTTATTTTATGGATGACTAGGAATAGAAAGATAGAAAAAGATCAAAACTCCCTTCCTAAATCCACAAAGCCAAAGGGATCGGTGAGCCTTGGGAGAACAACTTTTATAGACGAATTTGTAAGAAAAGCAGAGTCTCAAGCATCAGTAGGATTCCAAATTGTCACTGGAAAAAGCCCTATTATAATCCCTCAAGCAGCAAACTCACCATTTGTAGCCTATGCTGAGATTCAAAGACAAATTGGAGGATCTGAATAGAGTCTTCAGGTTATAGCAAATTTACATTTTGATACTCTACAAGAGGTAAAATCGTGTAACTTAAGAGAAGGAGAGGGAGAAACCAGTGGAGCTGCTAAGGCGGGACCTCAGCTGTCTGAACAAGGATCTTCTATGATCCTAGATCTAGGTAGTGCTGCAAAACCAAATCAGATTGCTAATCCTCTGCCTACTCAAATAAGACCCCCTGAAATTCCTGAAGGATATTGGCACATTTTTTACCAAATGGAAAATCAGCCACCTCAAGGTCAAACCTCGACATTGGAATACCCCATAGTCGACCAAGTTGCCAATGCTCATATGAAAGAAATTCCGTTGTAGAGCATCCAAAATTTTCATGGGATGATCATGGAGGATCTTGATGCCCTCCTATTTGATTTTGATGTCCTCTGAAGAGGATATGACTATACCACCAACCCTCAAAAACTAAAATTTTTCCCTTCTACTCTGAAAGGAGCTACTGAGATGGTTCATGGGTTTGGGCGGGCATACTATTAACTATTGGGATGTCATGAAAACTTCCTTCCTCACAAGATACCAGGACTTTTGCAAGACTATGGAATTAAAATATGAGATCTTTAAGATGGCTTCAAAGGATAATGAAAATCTAGAAGAATATGTCCAATGGTTTCACTATAATTTGTAGAGATCGCCTCACACCACCTTACCAAAAAAGTCCTAAGAGCTATCTCAATTAAGGGAATTAAAGAAAAATGGATAGAAACTATAAATTTTAATGGGGAAAGGAGATATTTCTTAATAATATTATGATGAAATCATTCACTTGTGTATCAGGTGTTCGCGAGGAAGCATATGCACGGAAGAAGGAAGCTAAGATCCTATGACCAAAGGAAGCAAACCACACAGTGGAGGTGTAACATGATGGAAATTGATAACCCCCTATAAGATTTCAAGATAGACATCCTGGGCACCCTCACAATGTAGTTGGAAGTCCTGTAGGCTAAACAAAAACAAGCCTTAGCATAATAGAACTTGGTCGTTTTCTATCCATGCTATCGGAAGAAGCACAACCAACAGGAGTTTCCATTGGACATGGTTCAGACATGCGCTATCTACACTAAGGACCGCGCCGCTGAATAATGTCCATCACTTCTAGGGATGAAAGAAGTTTTCAAGGAAGTAGAAGAAGAGATAGATATAGTATATTTAATGAACCAACATCGTTAGTGGCAGGCCAAACCTATAGGTATGTCACAAGACACATCCCATTTCTTTCCTTCTTCACCATTTAATGAGCAACAAAACCCTGGGCCAGCATGGCAAGGTTAATCAGCTTACTCGAATTGGAAATCCCAGAAATTCCTTATGACACCTTAGCCAACTTAGTCCTTCCTAGGTAATGGCTGGCAAAATTTTCCTTTTGCTCTTATTTGGCAAGGTAATCCATATCCATCCCAGTGGCCTGCCTCTACTTCTCAAAATCTAAATTGGTCTCTGAATTGGCAGTGACCTTTGGGGATATCCAAACACCTATGGGGACAGATCCTCAACCTCAACCTATATTATCAGCTCCATCCATTACAGGAAAATCCTTAGCCTCTTCTATATCCTTAGTTTCCAGCTCAACCAAATCCTAATCCCAATAAGAGACTGATTTAGCTAGTGCAAATTGTCGAAAGCAAAGACTATGAGATTTAACAAAAAGAATGTAATGAACATAGATTGAGGTCGGGATGTATCATCACCCCTGAGGAAAATAGGGACCAGCCATCAATTGAGTTGGAGACCCCATCTATACATATACCATCAATTGCAATTGACACCAAAATAAAACAAGGAGAAGATAAAGATTAGCATAAAGATCCTGAGAATCTCATAGTCACTTCTCCCCCATTCCTCAAAAGGATAACAATACCCAAGCCAATTGTTTATCTAGATTTTGATCTTGTAGGGGAACTAAAAAAATCTTTGTATTAAAATTCATCTCCTCCAGGCCATTGAAGATATTCCTATTTATGCTAAAACAATTAAAGAGCTACGTGTAAAGAAGCTTGTGAGGAAAGAAAAAAACTTCACCCAAGGGACCTTATTTGATTTACTCTTGGGATGGGAAACTCTAGTAAAATATGAAGATCCTGGGAATCCCATTGTTACAGTTCAAATATATGGCTGCTCGTTTCCAGACATGCTAGTTGATCTAGGTGCATCCATTAACATCTAACCAGTAGAAACTTGTCAGACACTAGTTATTATAGCTCTAGAACCAACTACCACCTTAGTAGAACTTGTTGATCATTTGGTGGTGAGGCTAGAGGGAACTTTACAGGATATTACAGTTTCTGTTGATTCATGGGAGTATCCGATAGATTTTCTTGTTATACACCCAAAGAGTTGATTGGATGGACACTCTCTGATTTTGGGCCGACCTTGGCTGGCAACAGTTGTTGCTTACATAGGCTGCCAAGAGGACAACATGACTATTGCTAAAGGGGATGCTATAAAAAATCTCGTTTTATATCCTCCTACCAAGCCAAGTCTACCCATTGTAAAAATATGTAAACAACCACCCACATACCTGGAAGAAAGCATTCATTCACCACTTACAGTAGTAGAAGCACTTGAATTCAAGGATCAGACTGAACATGATGTTATCAATAACTTTATCAATCAGCCAACTAATGTGAATAATGTCAAATGTCAAATGTTAGAATAAATTCTTGATAATAAAGCCTTGGAAGACACTTTGAAAGATACTGATGATCAACATTTCCAGGCAACTTTTGTTCATAACAGTAAGCTCGTTGAAATTGAACCAGGCAAAGTTATAAACATTAATGATAGCCTAGACAGTGATCAACAACAAAAGCTCAATCAGGTCCTGTAAAAATATAAAGCGGTTTTTGTCTGGGATTATCTTGATATGAAGCGTATAGACCCACAGTTGTGTACACATCATATCTACATCGAAAAGGATGCTTTTCCTATCCAACAACCTCAATGGAGATTGAATCTTCACCTCAAGGACATAAAATATGAATTGCAGAAGTTGTTGGACGTGAATTTCATTTATCTCATTTTGGATAGAAAATGGGTCTCTCCATTGGTAGTTGTCCCCAATTAAAAAGGGAAGTGGTGTATCTGTATGGATTAGCTGGAATTGAACAAGGCAACATAGAAAGATCACTTCCCTCTTCCATTCATTGATCAAGTCCTTAATACTTTGGCAACAAAGCATTTCTTTTTCTTTGTAAATGGCTTCAGTGGCTAGAATCAAATTCAAATCGCCTGTGAAGACCAAGAAGAAACAACCTTTATCTATCCCTGGGGTACATTCGCTTACAGAGTGTTACCATTTGGCTTATACAATGCCCCAACTACATTTCAAAGAACTATACTCTGCATTTTTTCTAATCTGATAAATGAAGGACTTGAAGTTTTCTAATGTTTGTAGCAATCAAAACGCCATGGTATGAAGATGTAGCAAACTATCTGGCAGTGGGGAAGCTGCCTAGGCACTTGACAACAAGGGAAAGAAAATAGATTGTCTAGCACAGCCCCTGGTTGTCTTGGAATGGTAGATACCTTTTTCACATAGGGTCTGATATGTGTATACGTAAATGCATTTGTGAGGATGAGATTTACGACATCCTGAAGGCTTTCCATGATAAGCCCTATGAAGGATACTTCGCAGATCATAGGATAGGGCATAAGATACTATAGATGGGCTATTGTTGGCCCACTATTTTTAAAGATGCTAAGAAATATGCCCAGGCTTATGATAGCTGCCAAAGGATGGGCCGACCTGGTCAATCTGATGAAATGACACTGTAACCCAAATTGGTGATAAAACCCTTTGAATATTGGGCACTGGATTTTGTTGGCCCATTTCATCCACCATCAAACCAAAACGCCTACATACTGGATTCCACAGATTATGTGATGAAGTGGGTAGAAACAATAGATTTTCCAAGAGCTACAGAAGAATATGTAATTAATTTCCTTTTTGGGTTATTCATGTGTATGGTTTACCTCAGGAAGTGATAACAAACGGGGGAGGGAAATTTGTATGACACAAGATTACAACCATTCTTAGAAACCACCACATTACACATAGAATCACTTACCAATATCACCCACAGGAAAATGACCAGCTTGAAAGCACCAAAAAAGTCATCGAAGCAGTTCTGACCAAGACTGTCTCAACACATTAGCGAGACTAAGCTACTAGACTGCCAGAGGCCTTGTGGACCTATCGCACCACTTGGCGAAATATTATTCGATATTTGCCATACAAACTTGTGTTTGGCAAAGAACCTCTTTTTCCAATTGAATTTGAAATAAAGACTCTAAGAATGGCTCAGGAAGTGGGATTGGATCTAACAGAAGCCAAAACTAAGCGACTTCAACAAATAACGAAATTGGACGAGGCTCAATTACTTGCCATGAAACTTACTGCAATTATTTAGCAGTAAAGGGAAAAGTGGCACAACAATATTATATAAAAAAAGATGTTTCAAAAAGGAGATTGGGCACTCATAGATGACTCCATATTCCAGGACTTTTCGAGCAAGTCACAAACAAGGTGGCTCGGCCCTTATGGAATTCACGAATTACATAACAATGGTACACTCACTTTGACTACCATTGATGGTTCTGGCCATTATTTGAAGGTGAATGGGCATTAGGTGTGTCTTTATCACAAACCACTCACCAAGGAGTCTTTCTGCCAATATGTACATGAGGACCCACCATGCAAATTTTAACTGCAGGGAGTGATGACTTGAATCTTTGAACTCCTCCTTTAAATACTTGGGATTTTGGTTATAACCGGATGCCTACAAAAAAGAGGACTGGTATTGGTTAATTGCAAAGATAGAAGCAAGAATATCGCACTGGAGTTTCAGATGGCTTTCAAGAGCTGGTAGATTGACACTATTAAAATCTGTTTTATTAGCTATCCCGGTCTATTGGGTTGCCCTTACTTGGATCCCCAAAGGCATCTTGGAGAAAATTCGAAGGTTGTGTTGCAGATTCTTATGGGCTGGCTCAAGTGAGAATTATGTTCTTCCATGGGTGGCATGGGAGAAGATAGCTAGACCAAAAGAATGGGGTGGCTGGGGAATCAAACGGCTTCCGGAGTTCAGTCTCTCCTTGGCTGCCAAGTCAGGCTGGAGACTTATAACGGTAGAAAACCTATGGACAAGGGTGGTAAATCGAAAATACATCGACCCTATGCCCTTGGAAGATTGGATACGAAGTCAGGACAAGAAGACGAAGCATTCCTCCGTTATCTGGAAGGCTACGGTGGAGGCATTCTTTGTGATTGAAAAAGGTCTTGCTTGGAAAGTTGGCGTCGGGAAAAATGTTCGCATTGGTAGGGATCCCTGGGTTGGATGCAACCAATCTTATGCTCTATCCCCTGGCATCTTGAGGCATCTAGACAGTAAAGGTTTTTATACTCTAAATCAGGTGGAAAAAGTGGGTCTTTCTACCATCTGGGGTCGGGCATGGAAGAATGTTGTGGATATGGGCCTTGACTTTAGATGGCATAATGAATGGTCTACGTTCATTGATGAACTCCATAGATCAAACGTTAGGATTAAATCAAAACCTGACGCTCTATTGTGGGCGCATGGCAAAACAGGGTTTTACTCCCCAAAAGAAGGGTATGCTTATCTAATGGATCAGAAAGGATGGGCTGCACCAGAGTGGTGGTCTAGAAGTTTGTGGAAGCTAAAATTCCCCTTGAAATCAAGGGTGTTCCTATGGTGTCTTTTAAAAAGTAAAGTCCCTACCTGGGATATCCTTCAAAAAATATTTTTCATAGGCCCTGGTAGATGTCCTCTCTGCAAGGCGGACGGAGAAACTATAATCCATCTTTTTACATCTTGCCCTGTCTCGATTGGTATCTGGGGGGAATTAACAAATATGTTAAATATCAGAGATCATTGGGAACTAGTCTCGCTGGATGAAGTCTGGAGGAGATGGTGGATCAATCACCCTGATAACAATCTAAGGAACCTCCTTCCTATTTTTTTCTGGGGTGTGTGGTTGACCAGGAATAAATGCATTTTCCAAGATCAGGCCTTCTCTTCGACAATTGTGGCTTCAAACTGTGCTACTATTTACTCCTCCCTTCCCCCTCCTAAGTCAAATATTGCTCCTAACCGGGACTCCCCCTTAATCATAAATGAAAACTTCCCTTGGGCCTTTTTTGATGGGGCATCTCAACAGAACAGGGCAGGAGCAGGCCTCTGTATATATTTAAACAATGAGCACTCTCTCAAAGCATCTGTAGGTCTGGGTTTGGGATCTAACAATTTCGCAGAATTGGTTGCTCTTCGCCTCCTCATGTGCTGGACCTTACAAAAGAACATCTTACGGATTCAAATTTATGGAGATTCTATGAATGTTATTAATTGGGTGAATGGGAAATCTACATGCCAAAATCAGATTTTGAGGGTTGTATTAGATGAAATTCTGCCTTTAAAATCCCATTTTAACAACATCTCTATTTGTCATATTTACAGGGAAAAAAACACAATTGCAGATCAGCTTTCTAAAACAGGCTTACAACAAGTTTTGGGCAGCTGGTCCATAGAGGAAATGAGACAGGGGCAGACTTTCCATTCACAGCTTCCACCTTTTGCTCCTCCTACGTGATGCTCTTCTCTTTTTTTCTATCTCGTCTACAATTCTTTTTTGGCTCAGGATCATGGTTTTTTGCGGCAAAGCTACTCCTCCAAGGGATGATATGATCGTCCTTGCTGCTTTGGCATCTTCCTGAATGTAGACGGGATGTTTCTGTTGCTATATTAGTTTCATATGACAGTTTGAATATGCAGTATTTATGTATGAGGTTGTTTTCCTTCCTGGAAGGAGGCCTCTCTGTCCATATTTTCTTTTATGTGCTAAAACTGTGGCAGGGCTCTTCCTTCCGCGTTTTTTCTGTTGGCGGCTCCTGCTATGCTTGTGGAACGGGTGGTGTGTTGAGCCCCTCTAACATGCCTGATATGAGCTGCTTTTGAAATACTTGTATGACTCCCCACGGTTTAATTGGGATGTCTTTAATGTTCTCTTACAGTCCTCTGACGGGATGAAGATGATAGTCGACATGTAAAACTTTTTATATCTACTTAATAACAAGTTTTTGCTCTTTTCCTTCGGAAAAAAAAAAAATAAAAAAAAATAAAAAAAATAAAAAAAAATAAAATAAAAGACTTGACATCTTTTCTCTCGTCAAATTGTATTTTTCTTTAGTTGTAAATAATGTATCTATTCCTTTACGGTTGATTGCAATCTAGTTAGGCATCACCATGTAAATACGATGATTTTTATTCTCTTTGGGTGTGTTCCGTAGGTGTTGTTCAGTCGATTAAACGATTGTTGTTCAATCGATTGAACAACACTTATTTTTGTGTGTGTATCATTGTTCAATCAATTGAACAATTGCTATTCAATCAATTGAACACCACTTATTGTTGTGTGCATATTGTTGTTCAATCTATTGAACGATTACAGTTCAATCAATTGAACAACACATTTTTGCATATTTGTTGTTCAATCAATTGAACAACACTTTTTGTGTGTTTGTTGTTCAATCGATTGAACGATTGTTGTTCGATCAATTAAACAACACCTTTTTGCATGTGTGTTATTCAATCAATTGAACGATTGTTGTTCAATCAATTGAACGTCACTTTTTGTGTGTTTATTGTTCAATCTATTGAATGATTGTTGTTTAATCAATTGAACAACACTTTTTTGCGTGTCTGATGTTCTATTGATTGAACGATTTCTATTCAATCAATTGAACATCACTTTTTGCATGTTTGTTGTTCAATCATTTGAATGATTGTTGTTAAAACAATTGAACAATACCTTTTTGTGTGTTTGTTCAATCGATTGATTGATTGCTGTTCAATCAATTGAACAACACTTTTTGAGTTTTTCCGATTTCACTGTTCAATCGATTGAATGATAGTTGTTTAATCAATTGAACAACACTTTTTGAATTTTTATGATTTTGCTATTCAATCAATTGCATGATTGCTTTTCAATCAATTGAACAAGACTTTTTGAGTTTTTACGATTTTACTGTTCAATCGATTGAACGATTGTTGTTCAATCGATTGAACAACACTTTTTGCAATTTTGCAATTTTGTTTTTCAATCACTATTCAAAAAACTGAACAACACTTTTTGCGTTTCTTGATTTTTTTCTGTTGTTCAATCAATCGAATGATTGTTGTTCAATCAATTGAATAGCACTTTTGAGTTTCTACGATATTTTTGTTCAACCGATTGAATTATTGTTTCTCAATCAATTGAACAACATTTTTTGCGTTTTTGTGTTGTTGTTCAATCAATTGAACAACACTTTTTGAGTGTATGTTGTTCAATTGATTGAACGATTGTTGTTTAATCAATTGAACAACCCCAATTTTTCTTTTGGTGTGTTTATTGTTTAAATTGGTAGAATGAATAACTATGATTTATCTTTTTTGTTTCATCACCGGTCATTCTTTTTGCCATTTTTCTTTCTATTTTATGTTTTGAATAAAAACCATCTGGTTTGATTTGCACCAAAGATAAAGAAAAATAGTAATGTTAATAACATTATGACCTATGAAACCTTTTGATGGCTATCTTTATTCACAATATGACATGGTGCATATCTATAATGATTGGCTAAATATCTTCCCTTTGGACACATCATAAAATGATTTATTATTTTAATACCATGTTGGTTTATCTTTCACACTTTCAAATGGGTAAACCCCTTTGATATGATGATATGGGGGTAAAAGTATAGCTTTCATTGGCATTTGTTTTACTTCTTACACCATCCCTGACCCTTAAGTAGTAAATGAGACTCCCTCTTTTTATAATAAAATCATCAAAATATGAAAATATGAAAATATGGAAATATGAAAATGCAACAAACATTGTCTTAAAGAGGATACAGGGTCTTAGCATGAGCCTTCCTACCATGATCATAAGGATGTAATGGGTGACATTCCATTTTGGCCACAAAACCAAGGTAATGACCTTCTTGATAGTTAAAATCATCAAAAGGATAGGAAGTCTCATCATGAGCTAGCCTGATCACTTTGTTATATCCTAGTGAATGACACTATAATTATCGAGTTACCATGCCAGCATAGTGGTCTTTTATAGCAAGAAAAGAGAGAATCATCTGAAAATCAAAACGAGGATTCTCACTCATTTGAAGGGTTAAAAAGAAACCCTATTGAGGCTATGGACACCTGCTAGCACTAGTGGCTCTGCTTCTGGTATTGAAGTGCTATGTGACACTACCAGATTCTTTCTATCCTATTACCACCCATGGATTCATTTCTAAAGGAAAATTTCCCATTTGAACAGCATTCCTAAAAAGCAAACATGCATGGTAACTTATATCTTATATTCATTATATCATATTTGTCCAATCACTTTAATGACAATCATTAATACTTACCGCCAATCATGCATTTGATACTTTTTTGCTTAGGGGAAAAATATTTTGACATAATTATTTAAATATTTGTTTTAATTTATGGGCATTGCAAATCTGTTGACATGTACTACTTTGATTGTCATTTTCGTATATTGCACCACTTTTATTGATTGGTTGCCTGCATTTATGATTTATCAATGCTTTCTCTTGTTTTTCCAATGATTGATGGATGTGGATGTCATTTTCTCATTGGAGGGGGGATGGTTTGCATATGAAAAACATGTGTGAAAATTTATGGATAGTTGTGTGATAATTATTAAACTAATTTTCGGTTAAAGGGCTACATGATGATTGCTTATGTGTAATCATTATCAAACTATTTTTGATTGGAGGAAGGACGGTAACCATTATGGATAGCATGCAGATTGATTATGATCCTGCATCAAATATTACTGACGAGACAAATGACTTGACTGTATGTGATATTAATTCTCAAAACAACGTCATTTCCCTATCAATAGCTTTAACATTCTGTGTTGTTGTTCTAAACTACAAAAATGTGAGAGAAGTGCATGCAAGTGAACTAGTCATGGAAACATAGCAACCATGGGAGGTAGAGATATCTGAAATGAACCCACAGTGCTCATGGTATCCGACCAGCCTTGTGCAATTCTTGAGCATGCCAACTCGCTGCAATATTTGAATAAATTACATGGATTTCATGAGGAGCTAACATTTGAATTTTTTCCAATTTTGTAGAATGGTAGAACCATTGTAAGAGGAGGGAACATAATCGTCTTTGAAGCAGCCATAGCCAAAGTCACTAGACTTCTAGCTGAAGGAACAAGGTGGATGGACAAACATGTTCTTCTACACAATGTGGTCACAATCTTTCAGGACCTAGACAAACAATTGGTGCGAACAGGAAAAGGCATTCACCCTACATCTTAGATAAATCTATGGCAGGAATTGGTAGCCATTGTGCAGAGCTACATCACACGCGACGGATGACATGATGTGGTAAAGCCATGCCAACTTAAACTATTAGCTATTTTAAAATAGAAAATTATAGTTAACTTGTTGTTTTATTTAAATTCCCTATTACATGATGTTGCTCGTCGAGTTAGAAAAGCAAAGGATCCACATACATTCATCCGTCATCATGGGCCGATCATATTGATTATCATTCATGGACTGGCCCAACAACAACTAGCTTGGGATAACATTGTAAATCCTACTTTGGCCCCACCTATAGAAAACCCGACAACTGAATAACAAGGACCAAGAGCCACGGGTCCAAAAATGACATAGAAAAGGAAGCATTCCTTTGTGGCCTCAGGCCTATCAAAATGAAGACGCTTTGTGTGGGTGAAGTCGCAGCGACACACCCCAATTCAAATAAATGAGTTCTAGCCATCTCACACACCCCCTCCAAGTGTGCAAGATGACTCCTTGCAAGACTATGAGGAAGACGTGGCCAGAGTACTAAAAAACATGGGGATATTTGGTGAAGGAAGGGAGAAATTCGGGATTCTGAAGAGAAAAATTGTGCCCCCAACTAGTCTACCCCTGCTAGCAGTTCTAGTCATGATCAAACCCTGGTGTTGACTGATAATTTGGAAGAATAGAGGGAATGAGTCCCTTCTGTAGAGAAACCCCTTGAAGCATAAGTGCATGCTGAAGAAACCTTTAGAGAAGGAAATTAATCAGTAGCTACTGGTCCACTAGACCCCCCAACTAAACAAAACCCTGCAGATAAAACCTTGGGAGGTGAAAATAAACCAGGAAATACTAATTTTATGAAGTCCACTAAGTACGAGGGCCACCTAGAAGAAAGCCCTGAAAATGACAATTGCTTAGGAGACACCATTCCACTGGGTCTCTTGAGGGATAAATTCATGACGAAAGAGACCTGGGAGGTGAAGATCCATTGGGAGATATGGTTCCAATAGAACCCCACCTTGATGTCGACACAATTCCACCTGAATAGGGACCTAGAGTAAATAAAGTCATGCTACTACCGATCAAAAGCCTCACAATAAAGAAAAAATACAAGGACAGGCTCAGGAAAATGCTCAAGAAATATAGGAGGCAAAAGAAAATAATTAAGAAGCTAAGATAGTGGTTGAAGGAGGCAGTCGAGGTTAAGAAAGTGAAAGCAGAATTGGAGCCCACATGGACCCAAACTGAATATTGCCTTAGGGAAACTACTGAAACCTAGACTCAAACCCTGTTGGTTTATTCAAAAGAAACCAAAACAGAGCCAGGTCTTTTAGAAGAAATTGAAATTCAGACAAAGGATCCTTGTGTTTGCCTACAAGAAACTCATACAGACTTCCCTACTATTGATGTTGCCATTCAAACTGATATTGAAGAAAGCACCCAAGCTGATTGTTGCATGATGTGAGAAGTGGCCGAGGCTTTTGTTTAGACTAACCTAATGGAAACATAAGACGATGAGGTCCAAACAGATGAGACGCTACCTACATTCCCTCTGTAAGGGAAGCGGTCATTCAGAAATTACAGAATGATCTAGTTAATACTTAGGAGGAATTGACTTGGCATAAAGAGGAAGTAGTGCTCCTGCGGGTACACCAAGAATTACGAAAGAAATTTGAGGCACTCATGGTCATAGAGGATGAAACTTTTTCAAATTATAAGGCTGAGCAAAACAAGGTTGAAAAAGCACATGTTGAGTTACAGAAGGCTAAAGAGCAATTGGAGACTATTTGCTCTATTTACTCAGATACCCTGCCATGCTGAGCTCCTGCTACCAACTATGCATTGTTCCTCCAAGAAAGGTACCTCCTACTAAAGATAAAGTTGTTAAAGCTGGCAAGTATGTGGAAATCAAGATCACCCTAGACTTCGTTGAGTGTTTTAGAGAACAAAATGAGTAGGTACATCACATCTTGCGTGAACTTTACATTCATAATTTATTTTTAGAAGATGATAGAGACAAAAATCTTGGCCCCTTCATAGGGGATATCCAATTCCACACCTTTCTTTCCTGTTCTACTTACCAAATCAAATGGGCCAAGGGCCATAATAATTTTAGAAAATGAGAATATGGCATAGACCTGTGGGCTATGGGGGAGCCTACAAAACTCCTACACCTCTCTATCTGGCACAAACAATTTATGAAACAAACGGGTGTTGTGGGCCAATTAGGGTCATTCCACACAAACATTATGTAAGCAAGGAAGGAATACTTCTAGGAGATCAAAGAAGAAGCTTTATCTATAGCTGGGCAGAGATGGGAAGTCTCGAGCAATACTATCAGAAACACAGAGCCATTTGGATTTAGAAATTTTAAAGTTGCCTCCTCTTGCTTACATAAATACAGTAACATGGTGTTGACCATGGGACCTGAGTGGATAGGGTGTTGGTATATAATCCCACTTATATGGTATCCCCCAGATAGGTACCATAGTGATTATAACTTGACAGATCAAGAAGTGAACTAGGCTTTCACTATGCTTAAAAAGAAAAACGGTTTCAGGCTATACAAGGAGGAAGTATACCCAGCCTATTCCTTAACTCAATTACACCTTAACCATCTGATTTCATGAGGACATGGAATAAGGTAAGTTGGGGAGTATGTTGAGATGAGAAAAAGGTATGTTTTCTCCTCGTAAATAACCTAATTTAGCATTTGTCTTCATATGTTCATCTTCATTTTATGGATCAAAATAGAGAAAACAATAGCCGAAGTTGGGTAAAAGTGATTAGTAACACATTAGATAAATTTGGGCATGGAAAACTAAATTTTAATATCTTTATGTGTAGAAACGTGGATTGGAGAATGCCTGTTCAATCGATAGAACAACAACAACTAGTAAAGGAAAAAGACAGTGTCTGGGGCAAGCAGGACAGCGAAAGACCGGGTGGACCAAAGCTATTTTATGATGGAATCAAATCAAGTATTGTGAAATTCTAAGGATCCCCTAGTCATGACAATTCTCTTTTATCTATTTATTGTTCTAAACATTATATAAGCTTGAAAGGCAAACTGAACAACTAGTTTAGAACTTCATAAATTGTAGCTATTATTTTCGAAATATAATACTTTCATCTCAGTGATGTTGTAAATCTGTTACTTATTTTAATGAAGAATACTTTGTTTAGTTCATAGTCATATTCTTAGTATCTAATAGCGAGGACTTCTAGAAACATTGGGCCCATTCAAGAGAAGATCTATTGCTTCACTTGTGTTATAATCGTTTATGTTTATTCTTTACTATTTATTATTGTCAAGTTAATATCATTTAATTATTGTGAAGATTGACAATTTTGATTTACATTTTTTGTTTATTCAAGGTTCAAGACTTAGCTGTGAGATTACATATGTTTGATGCTCTTTATTAAAATGGTTGTGTTTTTGTTATGTTCATTTCATATTGTTGTTAATTCTAAGTAATGTTATCATAGATTTCAAAGCTAGAATTGATTGCTTTCCATGAGATGCTTATATGGTCATTTGATGTTCAATTATCATTTGATGTTCAATCATCATTTGTTGTTCAATTATCATAGCTATCTTTCATGTTAAATAAGTTAGTTTCAATTTCAGTTAAGATTGCCAACTGTGATTCTTTCTATTTGTATTTAGATTCATTTTCTTTTAGAATAGGTTAAGTAAAATTGAAAAGTGTGTTATGAATTCCTTTTAGAAGTTTTTGGATTGAATTTAGATAAATAGACATTTGCAGTTGTAACGATTCCAACATAGATAGACCTCTGAATTCACTGCATATATAGTGTTCACACTCATGAAATAAAAAGACCTGCCCTGGGTTGAAAACGAATGTAGGTATTGAGATTGTTTGTAATATGACATCTTAGTGCACCAACACATGGGGGTGAAAATTTGGCACTTGCTGAACCTCTAAGAACATCTAGTATGTGTGGTCAAATTATGGGTCTCTTTTGTAGAGAAGTGGCCAATCAGAAGTCTCGTGCCCATAAGAGTTGAGCATGGTGGTTAAAGCCATGACCGGGCGTTGTTCAAGGTAATCTGCGACATTTTTGGTGCTGCCCTTTTGTAGTTGATATTAAAATGGAATTGTTGTAGGAATGTGGACCACTTCTGATGGTGATCATTCAGAAACTTCCCTTGCATCTGTGTGAAATACAGGTGTTGGTGGTCTGTGTGTATGATCGTTTCCTTCCCCAAAATATAATGCTTCCATTGTCGGAAAGCCTGCATAATGGAATACTTCTATTTTTCATAAGTGGGATACTTCCAGACTATGTATGAGAGTGTCTAACTATGATATGCCATTGGATGCCCTCGTTGAGTAAGGACTACCCCAATAGCATAGTTAGAGGCATTTGTCTTGATCTCAAATGGTTGTTGCAAGTCTGGTAATGTGAGCACTGGTGCAGAGAAAAGGTGCTGTTTCAACTTCATGAATGCCTTCTATTGATATTTAGGATAAAACAATTTTACTTTCACTTCTCCCTTGGTGACTTGACTCAAGGGCCAAGCGATATGAGAGAACCCCAACATGAACCTGTGGTAAAAATTGGAAAGACCTAGAAGGTTGTAGAGCTCTATCAGAGTGGTTGAGGGTCACCAATCCGAAATGACTTGGATCTTCGATGGATCCACAAGCATCCCCCATTCATCAATAATGTATCCCATATATTGAACCTGGGTCATGCCAAAAGTTAATTTCTCCAAATTGGCACACATCTTGTGTTGCTGCAATGTTTGGAGAACCTGTTAGATGTGGTGGAGGTGCTCTTCCCAACTCTGGTTGAAGATCAGGATGTCATCCAAGTATACCACTACAAATGAGTTGGTGAATGGTCACAAGATGTCATCTATCAGCCTCATGAATATTGCAGGAGAATTCTTCAACCCGAAATGCATAACAAGCCACTCGAAAATGCCCTCCTTAGCTTTGAAGTTAGTCTTCCACACATCAGAGGGTTCGATTGGTACCTGGTGATATCTAGACTTCAAGTCGATCTTGCTGAAATATTCCCCCCACTCAATTTGGCCGAGAAGGTCATCAATCCATGGGATTGGGCACCTATTCCGGACAGTGATATTATTCAATGCCCAATAGTCAACACATAGTCTCCAAGTCCCATCCTTCTTCTGTAGCAACATGATCGGGCCATAGGGAAATGAAATATTCGAGATGTGACCTTTCTATAGCAACTCTTGAATCTGCCTCATAATTTAATCTTTCTCCATAGTAGAGCATGAATAGATGTGTCCATTGGGAAACGATGCACATGGGATTAGATCGATGGAGTTCTTGACTTGACAGTGCAAAGGCACCCCTGTGGGGGAGGTGAAGATGTCCTTGTACTCCTGCATGACCTTGTTCATTTGTTGTTGTCATGAAAAGGTGCTCTGTCTAGAGGTTGTGGCCACCATCTTATTATTTCCCTGAGGGTGTATCATAGGAAAACAAATTTCCCAGTTTTGGAAATGAGCTTACAACATTTTTTTGCAGTAACCAAAGAGATGGTGGTACATGGTGCTACATCTGATATCCTGTACAACTTATTTCGCAAGGTAACAATAACAGCACGAGGCCTTGACTCATATACAACACGTTGCTTCCACATGTATGGTTAGCCTAATAATACGTCACAAACATCAAGAGGAGCAATGTCACATAATACCTCATCCATGAAGGGCTTGATGTTGTATGGAAGGTGACACTTCTGGTTGAAGCAAAGATCCTGTCCTTGGTGAATCCTCCTGATGGTGTATGGTTGTGGGTGTGATGTGGTTGGTAAGCCCAACTGCTTCATGACTTCTAATGAAATGAGGTCCTTTTGTCTATTGCTATTGTAAATGAAATGTAGTGAGGAACCCTTTACCCACATCTAAGCGTGGAAGAGGCACTCATCCTCCTCTGGATCTTCAGGTTCATCCTTCTAGATCTCCGTGCTGGAAATAGTCACATTGGGCTACGCATCGATAATTTTCTTCCATTTTTCATTCCCCTTGTTGGATTCTGACTCAGAGTTGGAACATGCATATGATTGAGAAGCCTTCAGCTCTGCCACTAGTGACTACTTGGCCTGACACTCACTTGTGTTGTGAGTGGAGCTCTTATGGAACTCACACCACTTTCCCATGTCCTTCTTCGGCTTCATAGTGTTGTTCTTTGCTTGTGGATTTTGTGGGTTGTCCTAGGCCACCCCACCTTGCCTTTGTCCTTTTTTCTGCGGTTTGGGGACATCTTTCCCTTGCTTTAGATTCACAGATCCAAAGTCTTTATTTTTCTATTTAAGCTTCTGCTTGATCTTGACATCATACTGGTATGTCATGTCGAGCAAGGAGATGTCTAGGAACTCCATCTCATCTTGGATGTACCTCTATAGGCAACCACTATATTTGAATACCAAACGTTTATGAGAATCATTGATACCCAACTTCATGCGAAGGGTATGAAAAAAATTGATAAACTCTAGCACGTCTTAGTCCTTTCCCTACGACAAGGCGGTCCACTTTATGTATTTATTCTCTTAGCTCCTGACAGCGTAGTACTGCTCCTTGATGGGACCCTGAAAATAATTCCAAGTGGGTGCAGCTGAAAACAATGAGGGCTAGCTTTCATCCTTCTAATCAAGTAGGTTTCCTACCAATCCTTGATGTGGGGGAAAGCTTTGAGAAGAGAAAATAGGAAAGTCATGAACAAAAAATATCCTTCTAGCAGATTTAACAATTTATCTATGACGTATGCATATATCTAGCCCTCAAATATGGGAATGTCAAAGTTTACCTGTACCTTAAAAGGAGTGGCGCTAGCAGAGTGGATGCTAGATGTGGATGTGCCACCGGTGGAAAATCGTTGAAGGACCTAAGCAAAGTTATCCATCATTGTGTTCCCTTATTTCTCAAGGGCCTCCTCAATCAATATTTTGATAGGATCTCCTACTCCCTCGTCTTTCTTTTCTTCCCCCATGGGCATCCTTCGAGGTTTGGGAGGTTGATCTTGCAAAGATTCAACTAGATTGAGTGCTAACTCCTTATACCCTGACCTCGTTTGGGACACGCAAAGAAAAACAGAGAAAGAACAGATGGCTCTGAGACCATTGATCCTTATTTAAGTAGGAACATAAAAAATTATAGATATAACCATAAATATAGAAATACAACAAAAATAACAGTTCATTTCACTAATATCAAATACTGAAATATGCTTACAAACAAAATGGAAGTAAGACTAGCTCGGGCAATGGTAGCTTATCTCTAAGAATAGATGTGGTGGCTACATTCCTCTGAACTATGTTAGAATGAGGCTTGAGGGCCTATTTATCATTGAGAAGCAATGAAAAACCCCAAAAATCCAAAAACCTAACCCTAGGAGATGAAACGCCAAATAATGGGCCCCGTTGGGGTAAATTGGTACATCAACTTCTTGGGGTTGTATCTTTGGCATACGATCTCCATTTGATGCATATGCTACCTTGTTAGAAAGATCTATCCGAGGACTACAAATACTAATGGTAAATACTAAACTAAATACACATATTTTCCACCAATGATTTTCCCAAAAAAATGTCGTTTAGGGCCTCAAAACAGCTCCATAAGTTCAGGACTAGAAAGCTGAAAGAAACATTGGTGGGGGTCCAAGTGGAATAGGCAAGTGGCCACCAATATCCACCTCGACCAACTTCATTCCTATAATACATTTGATGAAGTGGACAAGAAAGGGATGTCATCCACTCGATGTGGTGAGTCAGGAACTAAATATGAACATATTGTGATAACTTGGGTCAGATAGTCATGGTAGTGAGGGCTATCGATATTAGAGGATACATATATCTATTTTGAGGTGAAAGCTCGAGATGCAAATGATAGTAGTCGAAACATGCTTTCTGATGATCCTAGAGTTGGAAGGATTTTCTAGGATGGGTGCAAGTGATTTTTGATGGACGTGAAAAATGGGGGTGATTTGCAGATAAGCTGTGACCAAAGGTGATCAAAGACTACAGGTGGGTGAGGGACATGGATCATAAAAGTCAATAGGGGTTGGTTTGGATGTACAACCACGGATATGGGTGTCCCAAGATGATAGTAACTTATTGCAACGTGTAGAATATCTACTCAGGGTGGGGACCCCATTGGTTTTTCTCTGTGTCAGGTTGATGGGTGAGGTGGTACAAATGGGATATGTGATGAATCATGGGACAAATGTAGGACACATAGGTGCTTCCATTAGTATTTGTGAAGGGGCTCGGGACAATGGGTTTAATAAGTAAATGAATGTAGCATAATGGGGTTAAACATTCAGATATGTATGTGAGATGGTTCCAAGGCTGGAGTGAGTGGTCATGGCACCTTTGTGTGAAGAAGGATCTATAATGATGAAGGAAGCCATGGGGAGAGGGGTTTCTATTGACCCACGTGAATGCTTATCATGTACAAGTGTGAGATTAAGATAAACATGGTCGAGATTATGGACCTTATGGTGAATTTTGGAGAAATGATGTCAAGATATGAAAAGATTTTATAGGGGAAGCCTACCATACTGGGTGGAGAACGATACCTTCTCTCTGATCACTTCTCAAGGTGTTGGTTGAAGCCGTTCATGTGTGTCATTGCTGCAATGGATACAATACCAAAACCCAAAGTGAAAGAATCATTCAAGACATGTATATGTAATGAATGTTATGGACTTAGAGAGTTCACGAAGTACCGAATGTTGGGCATGGGATCCCCTGTAGCAGGTTTTGGAGCTTAAAAACCGAGTTTTGGTCAATTGTATTTTAAGACTCCACGAAGTGTGGGCGTGGAGTGCGAAAGTCTAGAATGATTCATAGGGTTGTTTTCCCTAAGAATTGTAAAATAATGTAAATTTTTGTCCACCTACCCATGGTCCACGGACCATGAGACTGTATAAATAGAGCGAGGCTCTAAGTGTAAAGATATTTTTTGGTAGAAAAACAAAATAGATAGATGCGAAGGCATGGTTAGAGCATAAGAGGAAAGTTGAAGTGTATTCGGTCGTAGTAGTAGGAAGAGGCTCTATAGCTGAGTGCACAGAGGCCTAGTAGAGTCCACAGTTGAGTGTGCGGACCCCTGCAGTTGAGTGCACAGGGCAGAGTCAGGTCTGAAATTGGAATTGAAAGTTAATAAAGAAGACTATTCTATGAATCTATTCCTGAATCCTTATTTTGATGTTATACATTGTTGTTTCTCTATTTATTTACTACGTGCACTGGATGAATACTCGTATGAATGCTTGTATGTAAATTTAATCTAAGTAATCAACTAACGGAGACTAGTTAAGGAAGACTTGGTAAATAATACGGGTCGTACTGTGACTAGAACTACACAAAGACAGTGTCATAGGGCCTGTGGTGCCTGCAAGTGCGTGTAGTGCAGTAAGTGTGAAGGTTGGACTGCGTACCAATCACCACATATCAGACATCCCTAGGGTGCGAAAACTTGGTTCTAGCACCCTCCCATACTACTTTGGGTGAGACCTCAGTCTGCGCTCTATAGACTGTTGCCGAAAGGGCTAGTAGAACCAGGGTTTTCTTGGATAAATCACTTCTGAACCTGGATCACATCCCACTAAGCCAACAAATGGTTTCATTGCTGGGACCGGGATCTACATAAGAGATGTCTAATGTCATGCCACTGGAACCCAACAATGTAGGAAATTGAAGAGTGGTTGGACAAGAAGATTCACGAGCTCATGACACAGGAAAACAAAACTCTACAAGTATCTAAGAAAAAGTGGTTGGATCGCTACGTGTATATGGAAATCCATGAGCTTTTCTTTACATCCTTTCCTTCTGAACCGTATGAGTCAATCACGAGGTTAGCTGATAGCTAAGGAAGGTGTAGGCTCGACCAAACGATAGTGTGGACTCCGGAATTAGTGCACATACTAGAAGCCTCAGAAGATAAGATAGTGCAAGCTGTGGACCACTAGCTTGACTGAATAATAGGATGATTTATCACTGAGTTCATGGTGGACATGACCATCAGTTACAGTGAGGCAGAGCGATGTTTTCTCAAGGGACCACGAGGTAAGTATATTAAATATTTGAATACCTAGATTAAGATTTTGTTATGTGAAAAGCAGGTTATGTGAATAAATTAATGTTTGGGACTACACGAAGTGGAAGAATATACAAAAGCAGAAGTAGTGAAGAATTAGAAAACAATCCCTTAATTTCACCCTCGTGGGAGAGCAAGGACGAGCTCGTGAAAGTTTTTCCAAGCAGTGCGGTCAGTTTGATAAGGCAGTGGTTTTTGCGGTTACCACCCACACCGCCACCCAGTTCACCTCCTTCACCTCCATCTCCACCCACTCCACCTCCACCACATCCACAGTTCAGTATGGTGAGCGCGATAAAACTACCAGTATTCAAAGGAGTAGGGAATGAGGATCTAAACCAGTTCTAGTTCATGGTAAGAGCAGTATGGGAAGCATAAGGCGTCATGGACATTAACGTGGTACATCAAGCACTCTAATGACCACCCAAATGCAAAGATTGCATAGATCCAGAATGTGTTGAAGAGGGAATTTAGCAAGCCAAAATCAGAGACACAGTCAATCATCGGGTTTAAAGAGATCGCGATGCTTCTAGGTGAGACGCCCTGGGATCTAGACCAAACGCTGAAGAGTATGATCCACGAGGCCAATATGATGCTAATGGATGCACAACATTGTGTATGGTTTGTAGCATCTCTGACACAACACTTGAGGACGACGTTGTCACAGCAGAAACTTTCTACCTAGGCCAAAGTGATGGAGATAGTGATGAGATTACATGAGGCCCCGATACAGGACCCTAGGTTGGGAGGTCAGTAAATCCACATGCAACTACAAAATCTATGTTTGGAAATGCAAAGCTTGAAGTAGGATAGGGCACCGTAGCCAGAGGCATGCGAGGAAGTATGGTGCATAAAATGCAAAGGCCAAGGTCATGAAAAGGATCATTGTCCAGTGTTCACGAACTACTTGGAAGGAGGAGGGCCAATGTCGTTCAGACCGGAGATGCAAGAAGGGTTGAGCGCGACACCTGCTTTATGGTGCGCGATCTGTCATATAGGAGGGAAACACATGATGGACAATTGTCATTTGCTGCATTAGTATACACAGACACCCCAACAATTGTTTTGTAATTTTTGCAGGTCGGTAGGCCACGATGAGAGCACTTGCTGTAGTTATGAGCTAATGATGGATCAGACCCCAACCTATATAATGCAAACCGAAACATGAGTTCTCAACATAGATGCGGTAATGGCGTGCA
This sequence comes from Pinus taeda, assembly GCA_000404065.3. Lineage (NCBI taxonomy): Eukaryota > Viridiplantae > Streptophyta > Pinopsida > Pinales > Pinaceae > Pinus > Pinus taeda. The sequence continues at coordinate 52,351 of APFE030655229.1, forward strand.
TTAGATTTCAGGGGAAAGATCGAGGATGAGGTGGAATGGGACCAGGAAGGCGCCGCAGATAGTTAATTTGTTACAATTGTGGAGGACCAAGGCATTATGCCTACAACTATACCAACCCGATGAGGATATCCTATACGTATTGTGCTCAGTTTGATCATGAAACAATATATTGTCCTATGTTGATCCCAAAGATGTGTGAAAAAGGGGTATTCTAACCTCCCCCAACTCCGAATATATAAATGATGAGGTCTAAACTATGCGAAGAGGACCTGAATGTAAACATGATGCTCAAAAGTGGTGCGACCACAAGAGAGGATAAGGGAAAGTAGCTAGAGGAAAGTATGTGGGTTCACAAGGCTCCTGCAAAGGAACCCCAGTTTGACTTAGAACGCGCAAAGGAGACACTCATGGAAGCTAACAAGAGCTTTGCGGAGGCCTCCACTTCAGGTAGTAAGGATCAACTAGAGCCAGGAATGGATCCTTCAATGCTTACTACCTTTTTGGAGACATGCATGAAACTACTACATGACAACAAGGTGGTTAAAGGACTATAGGAATTGATCACTAGGAGCATAGGCCCAAGGGAACTGCGTGTCATCCGAAAATTGGGGAAGCATGCATTGCACACTGGAAGAGAAATGAGGTTGACTGCATAGATTTGGGAATATGAAATGGATTAGGTAATCCTATATCTAGGTTCAGACATGAATGTGTTATCGAAGCAAACATGGGAACGTATGGGCAAGCCCACATTACAGTGGTCCCCTATTCAATTACGAATAGCGAACCAACAGAATATTTTTCCCATGGGAAGGTTGCAAGGGGTAATAGTTGATATTGAAGGCGCGAGCACACAGATGGATTTTGAAGTAATAGAGATTGCTGATGATGGCAATCCCTATTCCAAGTTGTTAGGAATAGACTGGGCCACCGATATGAATGGAGTCATCAATCTGAAGAAGTGCAAAATGATATTCGAGAAGAAGTTGCTACGCGTAGTAGTCCCACTGGACCCAGCTAAAGGAGCATGCTACACTAAACCAGTCCCTGATGATGAAAGAAATGATGATATTGATTGTATTTACAAGATAACTACACGAGATCGGGATTGGGTGAATTCTATTGTAGATGGGATGATCTCATGGGAGCGTGAAAGCTCGTGCACTTCGGATTCAGATGAAGAAGTAGAACGCTGGTAGAATAAGTTGCATGAAGTAACAATGCTAAATTGCAACATGCTGATTAGATCACTGTGTTGCGTGACAACAAAGGCACGAGAGCTGCTGACATATGAAGGACTGATAGCAGTGGATGAATTCTTGAGCAAATTTGAAAGCGTGGTGCCGAAACAACAGCTATTTGATGCGTTGGAATGAGCACTGCACACAACACCCATACAATGGTGGGGTACACATCAAGAAAAATTTGAGGATTGGCGTGGATGTAGAAGGATGATGCACCTACAATTTGGAAGCCACCAGCTTCGAACAAGAGTTAGGAAGCTAGGATGGAGTAGCTTGCACACCCACTTGGGTCGATGGGTACAGATGTGTGCTGTAAAGTCCATACAAGCACACCCCAAACTAAGGATCGAAAATCGAAACAGGACACAGCAGCAGGAAAGGCAATGCACACCACAAATTTTCCACATAGAATCATTCAAGAAGGTATGCAGAATCCTAATCAAAGTTCACCAGGCGAGATGAACTAATTGGGACCTACACGTACTAGCGGTCCAATGGGCCTATAGGGCCATGTCCAAAAACCTGATCGTAGAAATGATTCTGAAGTTGAGGAGAAGAATCAAGACCATAGTTTTGGAGGAAAGGAATTTGCATGTAATAGCTCCCATAGTTGGGACAGTACGCGAGGACCATGACGAAGGAGTTATGCAGCTCCGTGAGGATGAACATATGCAGATTCAGAAAGCTATTCGGTGAAGGAACCTTAAGCTTCGCGAACTCGAAGAAGATCAGGTATGATTGAGGTAGAAAAGCATGATTATGGACGCTAAAATCAAAAAAATGGAAACCAAAATCGTGCAGGCATGTCACGTCGATAAAATGACAGGACAAGATACGGGTAGCCATACCACTGCATTAGAAGATTGTCGTTGAGTATTTGTGACTTTGCTACCATGGCTATGACCGCACCTTACCAAACAAAGTAACCAGGGGAGCACACCCTGTAAGGAGGAATGTGCGGTGATGACTGTTGCAAGGGTAATTGAGGGGTACCAGCAGACGAAGCTAGAAGGTGAATTGAAGCCTCACACAGGTGGTGCAACCACTTACTATCCATAGGAAGCACAATTGCAGTGCTCCAAGAAATTGAAAGAGAGCACAAGACTAAAAGAATCTATGAGGGAGCTGCGCAATCAGGAGGGTACGCACAGGATCAGTATGTCACAGGGGTCATGCCCGTGCATAAGGGGCTGCGATGCCACAAGGGTAGGCTGGGAGGTGACCATTGGTGTCACTGTTCATGATAAGATGTCCAATTTAAGGAAAAGATGAGTAGGTGGCAGGAAATTAAGACACGAATTAAGAGCTATATTTGGGACGATTTGCCACCAAGAAGGCATTAATGACTCCAAAGTGGGGGGAATGGTCGAATTCAAATTCAAAAGATGCTATAAAATCCCCAGGGCTAGCCATGAGGCAACACTTGGTTGTGTGATAATTGTGTAGTTACAGAGCAATGAGCATCACATACTCTTACCACCTTTGACTATAGACACGATGACTGCTACTAGAACAAGAGTGAAATTCGTCGAAGATACCACAGAGCCCCATATGGCCCATGAGGATCCCGAAGAGGTGGCAGTTGTGCTAGAAATTCCAAAATCACCATGAATGCCACGACTGAAGAAAGATAAGAAGACTATGGACCTAGTCTGTGTATCCCCAAGAAACTCATAGTTTGGAAAATTTTCAATGGCAGAAAAGGGAAAAGTTGTCACCGTTGAATTAGATGAAGAGGAGGAAGACTTGCAAGCTCTAATCACTCAAATTGAGGCACAAGACAGTGTGGTGGAGGATTTCTCACCAATGCCTTCCACAATAAAGTTACCTATGTACATCCCCCATGGAAAGGGAAAGCCAAAATACTGAAAGACTTGGAGGCCACGAAGAGTGTGCTCCAGAACCCGCTCCTCCTCGATGGTACAATGTTTGAAGGTCCACCTTTGGGACAAATACCTACTATGAAGTTCGAGGATTGGGACCTCGCGGATAGTGAGAATTTCCCACACCTAGCCACAGAAAGTTTAATGAAGCAAAAATGGTTGCACAGTGTGGGGAAGGCTGGGTTACTCCATATGCGATGGATACCCCACTACCACTATGTGCCCATCACCATTTTCATCATCAGGCAACTGTTGTGCCTAGTACATGATGGGTATCTCTAGCTAGAGGAGCCTATTCCCATCATGGTCGACCTAATTCATAGAATTTCTCGACTGCCCTTCAAAGGACACGACCCCACAGCTATAGCGGGAAAAAGCAGCGACTTGGCCGTCAGAGAAGCCATGAAGGCCAAGTATAAAGTAGAAAAGAAAAAGTAGGGGTACACAATAACAAGGATTAAGGACAAAGGGGTGTGCATAGCCACCCAACTACTGGCCAGCGAGATGATGAGGAACTGTTGTGCCGACAAAGTACTAATGTTTGTGATTGTACTAGTAGAGCAGTGAGTGGAGGGGGTATAGTTCAACTGGGCACATTTCCTTTGCGAGGATTTTCTGATGAATTGCAAGGAGGCCTAGGATTAGAGTAATACCTTCCACTACATGTGGTTTCTCTTGTCCATCTTGTTGGTTGCAGGGGAACTGCCAGAGGATAGCCAATTTCCCAGTATTGAGGATGATTTACCCGAAGCTGCAAGATACACCTTGCTTTGGGCTACAAAAGACGCGAAGAGGATTCGCGAGATGAAGGTGTTCTAGGTGTTCATGGAGGTGAGCATCCAAATGTGTATCAACCGAAGGTCACGCTTATATTGCATGGTTTATAACAGCTTGTAGAGCTCGACAGAGTTCAAGGTGGATATGCTAACCTCCATATATGGGCGCATAAGGATCCAGTGTAAAAATGGGTGAAGCTTCCATTCATCGCAATGGATGATGAGATCTTCACAGTAATGGATCCACAGACTCCATAGTGGCGTGCCACGGACTTGGCAGGAATGGAGAAGGCCGCAACCCAGCACAGAAAGAAAGACACCAAGCTACGCATTGCGTAGCTGGCTAAAAAGAGGCGCCAGGAACAAGAATCAGATGCATAGTAGAAGATGGCCGATGTAGCAATAGCAGCACAAACAACAAAAACCACAAGAATGCCAACATAAGAGCCTAAGGAGGGCTAGGAGATGTCCACAGTGTTATCACTCAGATTTTCCCAAAACTTGTAAGAAGGGGAAAGGGGTCTAAGGTAACCACAGACCAACTTTTGGGTATAGAATCTAGCTAATTTGTACCCAAAGAGGGGTCACTTTTTTAAATTTAGCTTTGTTTTATAAGGTTTTAGGCTAGTTATGAAATTTTTGAGATTTGATTGGATTTGGTGGTGAAATTTAATAGCAGAGGGGTAGAATTGAAGAGTTTAGTCCATTGGGCTAATGGAGTCAAAGAAAATGGCTCATTTGGATTTGGTTTCTCAACAAAGGATGGCTTCATAGGGAAAGATAGCTAAACAAAGACAAAATAGAGACTTGAAAAGATGGGATGGACTTAAAAGAGATGAAGGGAAATTAAGAATCCTTCAAAATATTTTAAGAGAAGAGAACTTAACTAATCACCAATAAAGAGCAATTAAGAATTCACTGTTTATGCTAGTTTAGAAGAAAACATTGAGAACAAAAATGATTGAAGACAGATTGCACTTAAGCACTTTTTGAATTATTCTTTTTGTTTTAATATTCAGATATGGAACATAATTGATATAATAAACAAGAAAACAATAGCACATAAGATATAAGATACTTATTTGTCTGGTGTTCAACACATGAATCCTATGAAAAATCCTTTGCATTAATTCTTCATCTAGCCAGCCATGCAAAATTTGTCCAACAACACTTTATTCCAAAATAATCAGTTTTACAGCAATGTCTAAGAATGCACCCTCAATACTCTAAATGAGGGAGTATTTATACAAAAATTTTACAATAAACTATCTCATAACAAAGTGAGATATATTCTAGGATGACTATCTATATGTTACATGGAAATAGGACCAGATAGTCTCGTAGATAATAGATAGAGGCAAATGGATGGTTTGCTATCCCTATTCTTGAGAGCGTGCTAGAGTTAGGCCCTATGATTTGGCATCTTGCTGTCTTTGATGTAATTCTGTGCTGGCTACTCTGTTTTTATCTTTTTACTTATACACTTTAACCTGCTTTATCACTCTTTACCTATTTGATCTATGTTTATCCTCTTTCACTATCATTGACTATAGTAAATAACCAAAATTTACCTTTCACCAAGGAGAAACTACAAAATTTCTAACGTTTCTTCCCACCATTTTGGCTGTGGTATTTTAGTTTTTTGAAGTTTTCTGAGGTTTTCATCAGTTTCGGTGTACCTGAAAAAGGTAGGCTGAATTGGAAACAAGTGCTTTAATTCGTGCTCAACATAGAACAAGTTCTCTAGACTGTCATAGAGAACTCTGCCTGTAGGCAGTGCCTTTGATGCTAATGCACTTGTTGATGAACTTTCCTGGTTGCCTGCATATTGATTCAATTTGTCCACATAATCTATATGCCTCATTAATTTGTCATTAATAACTAAAGGACTAGGTAGCCCTTTGCTTTGCAAAATACCAAATTTCTCCATGAAAGCATTAATTTCCTCCTACATGTCATGGCATCTTCTTTCTAAATTTTGCACCAGATACCTTTTAGTTAATACCCTTTTGACTTCTAGAATAGTCCCTATTCTATCTTCAATGCCCAGTTCTTCAAATTGGTACTTATTCTTGTTATTCAAAAAATTTATGAGCCTGGTGGCTTCCTTAGGCATCTTTCCTAATTCTGGTCTTGTCCTTTGAATCTCTTCTCGGGCTACCTTTGCCAAATCAATTTGCTCAAAAATTATTTGGATTGATGGCCAAAAATAATTTATTGACTGAGTGATATTGGTCCATAGAATCTTCTTAATGTCTATCAGAGGCTTGTCAAATGTGAGGTCTTTTTCTAATGATTTCACCTTGTTTTCTAATCCTTTAATTTCCCTTGTGTTTCCTGCAACATTTATCTTTGAGAGATCATACCTCTGTTCTAAGGTAACATATTGTTATTTTACCTTTTTTAGCTTTGAAACTCAGAGTTTCATCTCTTCCCTTGAATTTATTAGCTCCTCTGTACTTATATTTGAGATCCCTGCTGATGTTGTTCCTGTTCCTATTCCTGTACCTAATTTTGTGCTTGGACCTGTGACTACCTCAACTATGGCTGCTGGAATGTTTGGTGCCAAAGCTATTCCAAGGGTTGAAGGCACTGCAGTTGAGAATACTGGTATCACATTGAGAGGCTAAGAGGTCGACTCTCCCTACTTTTCCTTCAATGATTTTTCTAGTTCTTACTCAATCTCGTTTAGTCTTTCATTAAGTTTTAGGACTAAATCCATTAGCTCTTCTTCAAACCTTTCCTTTATGATCTCAGCAGTCTGTGGATGTCTTGAAGGGGGCAACTTTAGCTACTTTCTTAACGTAGCTATGTCTTCATCTTTCTTTTTTAATTAAGTCTTCTACAGCCTTCACATATTTCGGATCACGACCCAACCCAATGATCACTTCCTCTAAATACTATATTCTGTTGCCTTTAGCCTGTGAGGAGGATTTCTCTAGTTGTAATTGGGTAGTTGTATTATTCAAAGAATTCTCCAGTCTTTGAGCCATCATGGTCTTTCCAGTTAATGTAGAATAGATCATCTCTCTTGTTTGTTTGTGCAACTCAATTTGGTCCAAAGGATGAATGTCCTTTGCCATTACCTGAAAATTCGTTCTGAGATAGTCTGCTGCTGATTGAGGTTGTTTCTCTTTAGGTTTGAAATAACTCATTGTCATTTTACCTTATTTGATGTCATAGGCTGACATTAATCTGTTTTGATTAGTGGGAGCCATTTTCAAATATTAATTGTAAACCTGGAGCCTTAATGGATCATTTCTAACTTTTATTTCTATAAACTTCTTCTTGATATCTAAAGTGTCTTTTCCTGGTGGCCTGAAAGATGATACCTATGCACTTTGTTGTCTTTCTAGCTCCTGCCTCTGTGAGCTAATGGATGTCCCACCTACTGGGAAAGTTTGATGACTATCTAATTCTTCTTTCCTTTGACTATCAGTAGTCTCTTCAACAAATTCTTCCTCTGAAAGAGAATTTCGCCTTTGCGTTTTAGCACCAGGCTGTTCTGAGGGTCCACTGGCAGGGGTAGCTACTTCCCTGTCTCTCTTTTTATTTCTTTCCTCATTTAGAGGAGTCTGCAAGATTGGGGGTTCTCCAACCTGGCCTTGATTTGGAGGACTGTGCATTTGGGCATGTTCTTTAGAAGTTTCAGGCTGTTTAGACATTGTAGATTGCTTTGTAGCTTGAGTATTGGTCTCTGGTTCCTTTCCCTTAGATGTTTTTGTAGCCAGTGTGCTGGTATTTTGTGAATACTGCTGAGAGGTTCCAGCAGTAGAGGCACTAATCCCTAACCTTTGAGAAGACTCAAGTCGTACCTTCCCAAAATAATCCAGGTCAAGTGTTTTCTCAAGATCCCTCATAACCTTTTCTATATTGACCTGTTCACTATCAGTTTCTACTAGGATTCCTTCCCTCCATTCGTCCATATTGGAAAAATTTTCAATCTCTAGGATTCTATGGGGTATGTATGGTGACATCATGTGCTTCATTCTTATATCATAGATAAAGCTATTAGGATCATACGGCATCCACCCAAAACTTTTGTGTAACTTAAGGTGATCTTCTAGAATTCTCTCTGCTTCTCTCCATGCTTCCCTAGTGTTGCAGACAAAAGGGCCTAACTGATTTTTGATTTTGAGTTGAGCTTTCTTTTTGGCATTATAAAAATGGACTAAGTCTGAATTTATCATTTGTGTGAAATATTCCAATGCAAACAGTCTCATTGGAACGTATTTTGGTAACTTGAAAGGGCAGAGCTGACACCCATATATCCTGATTTCTGTATGGTTTTTGTATAAATACCAATCACCTATTCTGTATTTCCTGGAGAGCTGAAGGATCTTCTTAATATCACCACTGAACCTAGGAGGGGAAATTCCTATCAATAAGGTGGTTGCTAGATAAAAAAACTGATCAATGAACTCATTGTAGGAGTAAGGGCAATCAAAGGATTCATGGAACATGGGACTCCAAAAGATGACAGACCTTGGATTTCCTTTGGTATCAAGTTTCATGATAAGGAAAGGGAAGTTCTTTGACTAATAATATAGCATAAGATGATATATGAAGGTGGTATACTTGAAGACTCCTTCATTGTCAAGTCATAAGAATTGATCATGAATCTTATTAGTAAAATAGGGGGCATAATCGTACTTAACAACAGGGGGTTGTCCAAGAGTAAAAAGTCACAACAACACTAGGGTTATTTCATGAACATACTCGTTAGTATTGAATATCATATCAACAATAAGTCTTCCCATATCTGTGAAGAAAGTTTGCAAATAAGGAGGTGGACCCTTGGGCTGATGTTTCTCTAACATGAAAGTCTGACAGAGGCAATTAAGTTCTAATTGGGATAATTGAGTTGATTTATCAAGTAAATATCAATGGAAAGGGGAGTGAGAGCTTGACCAGGGCAAAATTGTAGCATTTCATAGATAAATTTAGCAGTTATTGGGAAGAGGACTATTTGGCTGGGAGAAATAACTGCTCTTTGGTTAGGATCATAATTGGCATGGCATTGATGAATTATATCAGGGAAAACATGGACTGAGGGGAGAAAGTACCTGGGAAGATTGGATTTCCATAGTCCCAGGACATCAGAGCCATTTAGGTAGTTGTCTCTATTTTGGAAAAAAACTTTGAGGTGATTTTTGTCAGTGGAAAGGTCTTTTATCTCGAAGTCTTTATCTGCAAGAGGAAAATAGTCCAAATCTGTATGAGGGGAATTTATAGTTGCAACATTCAAAGCTACGGGGGTTTCCATTTGTGGTTCTTGTTGATTCAGAAAGGGAATTTTAGGTTTTCTTTGAAAATGGGCAAAATAGAGGGTCGGGAACTTATATGATGAAAACAAAGACTGAAATGTAATGAATTTGGGTCTTTTTCTGTCAAATTACAGTGGAAAACAAGAACTTGCAAGGTTTTGTCAGAAATTTGGATAAATACTTGTATTTGGGGGATGAATAGTGAAATTCAGGTATTGGTAGTGGCTAACAGGCTCTGGGCTGCATTGGCTGTGATTTGTTTGAACAGGTTATCAGTTGTAAACTTCAAACTATTGGCCTTGACGTTCTTTGCATGGGAGCACAGGTTTACAATATGAAACAAAAAAAATGACATTGTTTGTTTTATTTTCAAATTCAAGGGTTGGCAGGGGTTTTTCGATTCCAGACGGATGACGTCAGCGGGGAGTGACATGACATTTTTGTTGTATGCAGGAAATTGGTAATAGGTTTCATATTGCATTGCTTTTTTGGATGGGCGGTAATAAGCTGGGAGCCAACAATTCCGTAGATCTCCTGACACGTGGCAGAGGCGCTGCGAAAAAACCACTTTGTGGTCTTGCGCTAATACGCAGTCAGAAAGGGTCATGCAATATCTAAAATGGCCATCAGATCTTGAGGACCTAATCGAACGGTCGACGGGGGATGCGATATGATGGGTTTTAACAAGGTGGGTCCGATACATTAAAGAGTTAATTAATTATATCGGAGATGGCGGGATAGGTCGGGGAAGGTTATTAATTAACCATAAGGGTTAATCAATCCCGTATTGATGCATGGGGGATTTATGGGCTGCTAATTTGTTACGAATTAACTAATTAATCCTGGTTAGGATGTATTACGACTATAATTAACCAAGGGTGGGATATATAGAAATTCAGGGTTTTTCATATTTATATAATACAAGAAAGGGTAAACATTAACAGGGATCTATATAATATACGTTAAAAATTAATATGACAATGAAATGAAAAGCACTAAGTATAAAACAGTTGATTTGTGTATTTAACTTAGGCTTAAGTGAAAAGGGTTATGTAATTTCCCTAATTAAAATAGGATTTTACTTAGGAAAAGACCTATAAATGTGAATGAATGATTTATGAATGGTTTCAAGTACTTAGGCTTTTCAGTTACTGTGCCAAGGGTCCAGTCCCTCCAAAAGTCAGAGAAATACTCTGAGCCCCTCCAATTTAGCAAATACCTTAGTACTTAGGGGAAATTAGTGAATAATTAGGGAAAATGAGAAGGGGATTTAATTATTCTAACTTTGCTTTGCTTGAGATGCTTTCAATGTACTGTATGCCTTGGCCTTGTGATGAAAGTCAAAGATAAACACATTGAGAGACATCATTCATCACATATGATTCTGCAACATCAACTACCTACCCTACCTACTTTAACCTAGCATTTTTTCTTCTTTATTAGAGTGCACTTAGACTAGAAAACTGTTATCAAATCTTCCTTTTCTTTTACATGGCAAAGCCTATATAAGTCTACACTTATTAGATCCAAGGGCTTAGATTAAATTGTTGAGCTCCTTTTATTTACTCTACCTATCTACTTATCTGCCAAGATTACACTTTTTTGTCAGATATTTATTCTCTATTTCTACAACATGAAATTGAAAAATGAATTAGCCAAGTTTGAACAGTTTGACTATTCATGAATTGTTGCATAAGTGACAAGTTTCACACAATTGTTTATTATACAAAAGTAAAAAGTAATGGGATTTAGACTTGCACATTTTCCTGGTCTTTCTTTTGTTTGGGGTTCATTTTTTTTTTAATTTTTTGACCATCTTTTATTTCTTTTTACCCTTTGATTTTTATTTTAGGATATACCCTCTTTACATTTTTTAAATTTTTTATTTTTTTACAAATATGGAAAACCTTTGCAAGAAGAAAAAGTATGAACATATTACATAGCTCATAAAGTCAATCATGACATATGACTTCTATTGGTATAGGGGCCTAATAGTGGCTCCACTTGGGGATGGCTTTTCTTGGTGGAAATTCAAGAACAGTAGATCAGATGGCCTCTGAATGACTTTGATTGTGTTCTGCAATATTCTTTTTCTTGCTACTTTATTATATGTATGACAGTAATACCTCTGAAGCTTAGGGCTCTCTTTGGGCTTCAACTCCAAAAGTTATTGTCCAATCCAAAAGTGACACTACAAAGGACATGGTATGTACATGTTAAACATGATGGTAATTTTAATAGGGAGGATCAAAGTAATGTTTTAACATTTGACCATTGACTCGTCCTTCTTCTGCTTCTATTCCATCCAAGTTCTTCAAATAATATGTAGTGTTTCCTTGTAGGGCATGGATAATTTACGGTCCTTTCCATAGGAAGTCAAACTTGACTTCCTATGTTTCCCCTTATTCTCTCTTCTAGAATCCCATCTTAGCACTGTCTCTAGGGTGGAAATCTTTTGCTTTAATTCTTCTATCAAATATCTTATTAAGCTTTTCCTTCCATATTTGGGATCTTTGGTACACCTCCTCTCTAGTTTGATATAAATTGATGGTCTAATTTATGCTCCTTTGGATATCATTAGGTTCCACTTGAGCTTCTTGGAGTAATTTCATAATAGGAACTCCTAATGATGAAGGAAATACAACCTCCATGCCATAGAATAATTCATAAGGACTAGTGCTAGTGGATTTTTTGGTAGTAATCCTATCTACCTATAGTGCATTTATTAGTTTCTTATGCCAAGTCTTTTTATTTTCTTCCAATAATTTTTTAATAATATTTATGAGGCTCTTATTGGAGGATTTAGCTAGTCCATTTCCTTGTGGATAATAGGCTATGGAATGGCCTAAGGTAATGTGGTATTTACGGAAAAACTGATCATCTTTCTTGATTTAAAAGCTACAACAGTATTAGTTATGATTTTTGTACAGCAGCCAAATCTCGATAATATGTTGGTTTCTAGGAAGCCTATAATTACAGTGTCATTGGCCTGTCTGGAGGGGATAACCTCTATCCATTTGGTAAAATAATAAGTGGCACTAAGAATCCATTTATGCTGGCCAAATGATGGAGGATGGATTTATCCAATGAAGTCAAGACCCCATTGTTGGAATGGTTTCTTAGTAGAGATGGGTTTCAGGGGTAAAGGTAATAGTTTTCTCTTGCCCTAAAAAAATTCGCATTTTGGCATGCAGTGACAGATTTCTTTACATTAGCATACAAGGTTGGCCAATAGAAACCAACCCTTAAGATTTTATCAACAGTTGATTTCTAGTAGAGGTGTCCACCACAATCACCTGCATGAAATTCTTGAAGAGCCTTGTTAGCTTCATCTTTTAGCAAACAATTTAATAAGATTCCTTCATGATTTTTCCAAAAAAGAGCATTATCAAAAATACAAAATTTTAAATATTTCATCTTTAAAAACCTATTTTTTATTATGGATAACCCTGGAGGAGCCTGCAGGTTTTGTAACACATAAATTATATCAGCATACCAAGGTGAATCTGAAAAGTCCTGGCTGATTTGTGGAGTTTCCATCTCCTGTTCGTCGTCTAGTTCATTTATATCCAGGGCTTGATAATTTGTTTCTGCCATGAGTTTGGCCAATCCCTGTCCTTTTATCAGTTTGGTAGGTTTTATTTCAATATCATACTCTAAAATGGTGGCAATCCATTTACCTCTTTTGCCCTCAATTCCATCCTGAGTCAAGATGTCCTTAACAACAACATTTGGTACATAGGCTATCACGTGAGAATATAATATGTAAACTCTGAAGTCCTTAATTGCTTTAACAAGTGCAAATGCTTGTTTTTCCATGATCTTGTATTTTAGTGATGCATCTCTGAATGCTTTACTAAAAAAGGCTCTGGTCCTTACAAGTCCCCAATTTGATAGAGATTTCATAATTTTTTCTTTTGTAGTAAAACAATTGTTATAGTGTGCTCTGAGGTAAAAGAAAAAATTATAAAATCTCTATCAAATTGGGGACTTGTAAGGACTGGTGTTCTGGTTAAAGCCATTTTAATTTCTTCAAATGCTTGTTTGGCTTCTATTGTCCATTTAATGCTTGAATCCTTTTTTAACGTATCATTAAGTAACCTAATTAGTTCTGCTAAGTTAGATATGAATCTTCTTAAAAAAATTATCTTTCCTAAAAAGGTTTGAAGTTCTTTGATACTTCTAGGATGAGGTATCTGTAAAATTGCTTCTATTCTAACAGGGTCAATTCGAATGCCATCCTTTGAAATGATGTGACCTAAGAGCTTACCTTCTTCCATGCCAAATATGGACTTCTTAGGATTTAAAGAGATACCATATTTTCTACATTTGAGAAATACTTGTCTGAGATGGTCCAAATGCTGCTTATCTGACTTAGCAAAAACAACTAGGCCATCTAGATGTATGCAAGAAAATCATGAATTTCTTTAGAAAATGTAATATCCATTGATCTCTGGAAAGTAGCTCCTGCATTTTTAAGTCCAAATGGAATTTTGGTATACATAACTCTGCCCCATGGTGTGGAAAAGGAAGTTTTTTCTTGGTCATCAAGATGAACTAGAATCTAGTTATACCCAGAAAACCCATCCAAAAGTGAAATCCTAGAAGCTCCCACTACCCTTTGCAAAATATGATCCATATTAGGTAAAGGGTAATTATCATTCAAATAAACTTTATTCACATTTCTCAGGTCTACACATAGTCTGATTTCACCAGTTTTCTTCCTAGTAGGTACTAAATTAGATACCCATTCTGAAAATCTTATGGGTGCGATTATCCCTGCCTCATACGTTTAATTTCTTTTTCAATCAGTGGTAGTAACACAGGGTTTATTCTTCTAAGTTTTTGTTTGAATGGTTACTGGTCTTATTTCAAAGGTATGGTATGTTGAATTATTGAGGTATCATATGATTTCAAATCCTTATAACTCCAGGTGAAGAAATCCTAGAATTCTCTCATGAGTTCAACATATTTTAAATTTTGGTTGGGAGGTAAGGACTTTGATAATTTTATCATTTTTTGGTTTTCTTCTATTCCTAAGTTATATTCCTCAATGTCTGCTTTTAGTGGTTCCATCTTTGGTTTCTTAGGAATGTCATTGGAATCAAAGAGGTCCTCTAGAGGGGTTAATCCCTTAGACAAATGATTGTCTTTTAGATCAATGAACTATGTTTCTTCTTCATTTATCTCATCAAGGTCAATCTATTTTAGGTCTTGAACTTCCTATTTGGTGAAATTTGTGGGATGAAACATTTGAATTGAACTTTCTTCTACAATGTTGGCATCTACCTCATCTATTTGTTTAGTATTATTGTTTGCATCAACATCTATGTGACTGTGAGAAAATTCTTTATCTAAAGTTAGAAAGTTATTAATCTGCTCATCATTTTCGAAAACTTGCCAGTTCTTCAAATTGTCAGGGATAGCTGGTCTATGCCTAATTTCAGTAGTAAACTGGTGATTAGGTTCGAAAGGCAATTTATAGGTGCTGGCAAACATGGCCAGGCAATGAGCATGTAAGTTATGTTTTCTAGGTACTACTACAAACTTAGTTTCCAAAAAAGCCTTAAGAATCTCTATAACTATTCCTTTGTAGTATCCTAATCTAGGATCTCTAGTAATGTACTTTCCTTTAATCTGATTAACAATTAATTCTGAATCACCTGTAATAGAAACTCTAATTGCTCCTAAACTTTTGACAAGTTTAAGTCCTAGCAAAAGAACTTCATACACTGCCATATTATTGGTGCACTTAAAATTTAGCCTGTAGGCATGGCCTTCAGCATGGTCGTTTTCTAAGTTGTGCACCCAAATTCCTGCCTCCGCTCCTAATTTGTTGACTAAACCATCAAATTCTAAATGCCAAAGAATTTCATGGACATAATCAATGTCGGGGGTGGTGGGAATTTGTTTAACTAGAGACTTTAGTTTGTCATTCTCATCAAGTTTATCTTTGTCATCTAATTTGTCATTTATATATGAGATTTCCTGAATCTGAACACTTGTTTTTCCTCTTTCAATTTCTTTTGGTTATGCTGCTAAAACTTGTTCATTGTTGGCAGGATTGATTTTGGCATTATACAGAATGAATGAATCCGTGTTAGAGTGTACTGAGTAGATAGGGAAATTTTGTGGTTTTTCCTGAGTACTTACTACATATTTCATTAATGTCTCTTGGCATAGCTTCTTAGGTTGGCCGAAAATAGAGATAGTAGCATAAGGCAAGTCTAATTGAAGTGATCCTTGAAGCTTAGCACCCCAGGACTTGGATAATAACATTCCATATTTTGGAGGTATATCTGCTACTACTATATCCATCAAGATTGTTTTCGCAGGATATTGAACTAAAGAAACACACAAGTCTTTTATTAATCCTAAACATCTCACTTGACTTGAATCAAAAGTAAAAATATCTTTATATGGTCTAGTGATGTCAAGATCTAATTTCTCCATTACAGACTTGGGCATTAAGTTGTGAGATGCCCAAAAATCAAACATAGCATTGTGAAGGATTTTATCATAAATATTTAAGCTCACATAGAAGGGAGGAACACTTCCTTCTAAATATTTCCCATTCACTTCAGGGCCAAAAATTAATTCTGGTTGGTCATCAAAAACATTTACAGAGTCTTCAGTTCCAGTGATTTTAAGTGATCTGTTAATTTTCTCTCGGTAGGCATCATGTTTAGCTAATTTAGATAGTGGAACAGGTATCTTTAGTTTTCCTACTTTAGTTTCTAGGTTGAAAGGTTTTTCGGTTTGGGATTTTATGTTTCAAACAATGGGATTCTCTCTATTTTCTAGGTTTTCTGTGTTTTTATCTTTTTTAGGAGTGGGATTAGCATTTACATTTTCTCCTAAATTAACTTCTGGAGGTTCTTCCACAGTTGCCTTAGAAGTAAGAGTAGTGGAAGAGTCTCTGTTATTTAGTTGATTGTCAGAAACATCTACTATTATTGGATTAGAGGGGTTATTGTTAGATCTAGACAAAATTTGCACATGTGGAGGGACTACTTTACCTTTGACGAGCTGTTTTGGAGATTTCTGTTTTTTGCTTTCAGGAACATCAATTCTTCTACTTCTCAATTTATACTGCTTGTGCACTTCGTAGATAGTTGTATCATATCCCTCCCTAAAGTCAAACAATTCTCTTGACTGAGTTTGAAATTGTTTGAAAATGTGAGCCTCTTGATCATCTTGAGTTAGAAAAAATTCTCCTTCATTGTTAAGTCCCATCAGATTTATCTGAGTATCTTTAGGGGGATCCTTGGAACTGGAAGCTTCTATGTAATTCTCTTGGTAAGGGGGTTTAATGTTTTGATCTGGACCAACTTTCCTAGGGTTCTGGTTTTGGATTTTTTGGAAATTAGGATTCATCCCTATGTTGGTTGGCTGACCATCCCAAGGGGATTTTCTTTCTATTGTTTCCACTCTGTCCCCTAGTCTTTCCATCTCTTTAATTATAGCATCCAGTTTCTACTCGACATGTGAAGTTTCTTCTTTCAATGGTATCCTTCTTTCACTTCTAACCTTGGCTTGTTTTGACATCAGATTAGCTTCAACACTGATAGATACACTTTGAATTTCTTCCAAAGTTCTAGGGGCTCTTTCCCTTAGCTGAAAAGCCATATCAGAATCAAATCCATCTGGGAATTTGATTAGAGCCAAATCAAATGGGGGTCTGAGGTTTTGAGAATAGCATTGTAAACAGTATTAAACCTAGTGCAGTAATCTTTCACAGTGTTTCTTGGGTTCCTCTCTTGAGGTTTTCATACTTGGATAAGATCTGTAGAAAATATTTCTTCTTCTCCCAATGATTTAAGAATTATGTATAAAGGGTTTCTAGACTATCTATGTTGTTTTCTCTAAAAGCCCTAAACCAGGTTCTGACTTCACCAGTTAGACTTTGAACAAATATCCTCATTTTTACATCATCAATTTCAATCTCATATATTTCAAAGTAGTCAGTCATTTTTTTGGTATGTTGCTGAGCTGTGTAGGTATCGGTACCATCGAATGGAGTGATTTTACTTTGATAGTCTTGGAGCATGGCACCTAAATTGGTAGGTAAAACCAGGGGGGTATACTTGTTTTCCATGGCTGTAGGTAATGATGAAACAATAGATGGGGTAGGGGTGACAATGGGAATGTGGGTTGTGGATGGAGGGGTAGAAGGAGGGGTTGTGGTGGAGTGGTTTGGGTTTGGGATGTAGAAGAAACAGTGATTGTAGAAGGATCAGGTGTTCTTTCAGAAGTAAGCTCAGATTGTATTGAATTATGTAAATGTCTTTCTATTGAGAAACTAACAGCTTCAAACTGTAACTCTTCAATAAACACTGGATCTGGAACCAAGTGGATCAATTTCAAGTCAGAAAATGTTATAAATAAAGAGGTCTCGAAATGCTCATCAAAGGGTTCGTCCTTGAGATAAATCCACCTATCAGGGCTGGATCTTGATCTATAAATGGGCAGAGAACTAGTAGTACTTTCTTGACTTTCCCATCTCCTAAGAATTCTAGGGATCAGATTGGGGTTCTCAAACACAGGTGGTGGATTTGGATCAGGATTTTACCTAGTGTAACAAGTCCTTGATGAAGCTAGAATTCTTGGTTTTCATTTTTTGAATTAATATCAACAACAACTTCTGTGATTTCTTTAAGATGTTTCAGATTTGAATTAAAACCTTTCTAAAGATTTATTTAACTGAGGATCTAGTTCATGTTCATTTCATAAACTAGACTGGAGATAGACTGAAGCAACATTCATCTACTTATGTACTTCTAAAGTAAGAGCAGTTCGAAGGCTACCTGGTTAACTTCAGGCTCCGTCTGTAGTTTATAAAGTAAACATCAATAACAACAAATTTTCATTCCCTAGTATGGTCACCACTATGTTATCACTCAGATTTTCCCAGAAGTTGTAAAAAAGGGAAAGGGGTCTGAGGTAACCACAAACCAACTTTTGGGTATAGAATCTAGCCAATTTGTACTTAGAGAGGGCTATCTCTTTTATAATTAGCTTAGTTTTATAAGGTTTTAGGCTAGTTATGAAAGCTTTGAGATTTGATTGGATTTGGTGGTGAAATTTAGTAGCAGAGGGGTAGAACTAAATAGTTTAGTCCATTGGGCTAATGGAGTCAAAGAAAATGGCTCAACTGGATTTGGTTTCTCAACAAAATATGGCTTCACAAGGCAAGATAGCTAAACAGGGAGCGAATGGAGACTTGAAAAGATGGGATGGACTTAAAAGGGATGAAGGGAAATTAATAATCCTTCAACATATTTTAAGAGAAGAGAACTTGACTAATCACCAATAAAGATCAATTAAGAATTCTTTACTAAATGATTAAAATGAATAAACTAGGAAACAAGAACAATTAAGAATTCGTTGTTTATGCTAGTTTAGAAGAAAACATTGAGAACAAAAATGATTGAAGACAGATTGCACTTAAGCACTTTCTAAATTATTATTTTTCATTTTAATATTCAGATATGGAACATAATTGATATAATAAACAAGAAAACAATAGCACATGAGATATAAGATACTTATTTGTCTAGTGTTCAACACATGAATCCTGTGAAAAGTCCTTTGCATTAATTCTTCATCTAGCTAGTCATGCAAAATTTGTCCAACAACATTTTATTCCAAAATAATCAGCTTTACAGCAATGTGTAAGAAACCACCCTCAATACTCTAAATGATGGAGTATTTATACAAAAAATTTACAATAAAATATCTCATAACAAAGTGAGATATATTCTAGGATGACTAACCATATGTTACATGGAAATAGGGTCAGCTGGTCTCGTAGATAACAGATAGAGGAAAACATATGGTTTGTTGTCCCTACTCTTGAGAGTGTGCTGGAGTTAGGCCCTATCATTTAGCATCTTACTATCTTTGATGTAATTCTATGTTGGCTGCTCTATTTTTATCTTCTTACTGATACACTTTAACCTACTTTGATACTCTTTACCACTTTGATCTGTGTTTATTCTCTTTCACTATCATTGACTGTAGTAAATAACCAAAATTTACCTTTTACCAAGGAGAAACAAAATTTCTAACATTTCTTCCCACCATTTTGGTTGTAGTATTCTGGTTTTTTGAAGTTTTCTGAGGGTTTCATCAGTTTTGATGTACTTGAAAAAGGTACGCTGAATTGGAGACAAGTGCTTTAGTTCATGCTCGACATAGAACAGGTTCTCTAGATTGTCATAGAGAACTCTGCCTGTAGGCAGTGCCTTTGATGCTGATGCACTTGTTGATGAACTTACCTGGTTGCCTGCATATTGATTCAATTTGTCCACATAATTTATATGCCTCATTAATTTGTCATTAATAACTAAAGGACTAGGTAGCTCTTGCTTTGCAAAATACCAAATTTCTCCATGAAAGCATTAATTTCCTCCTGCATGTCATGGCATCTTCTTTCTAAATTTTGCATCAGAGACCTTTTAGTTAATACCCTTTCAACTTCTAGAATAGTCCCTATTCTCTCTTCAATGCCCAGTTCTTCAAGTTGGTACTTATTCTTGTTATTCAAAAAATTTATGAGCCTGGTGGCTTCCTCAGACATCTTTCGTAATTCTGCTCATCCTTTGAATCTCTTCTCGAGCTGCCTTTGCCAAATCAGTTTGAGCAAAAATTATTTGGATTTATGGCCAAACATCATTTATTGAATGAGTGATGTTGGTCCATAGAATCTTCTTAATGTCTGTTAGAGGCTTGTCAAATGTGAGATATTTTTCTAATGATCTCGCCTTGTTTTCTAATCCTTTAATTTCCCTTGTTTTTTCTTCAACATTTATCTTTGAGAGATCATAGCTTTGTTCTAAGGTAACATATTGTTCTTTTACCTTTTTCAGCTCTGAAACTTGGAGTTTCATCTCTTCCATTTATTTTATTAGCTCCTCTATACTTAGATTTGAGATCTCTACTGATGCTATTCCTGTTCTTGTACCTGCTTCTGTGGTTGGACCTGTGACTACCTCAGATGTGGCTGTTGGAATGTTTGGTGCCAGAGTTGTTCCAAGGGCTGAAGGGACTACAGTTGAGACTACTAGTATCACATTGGGAGGCCGAGAGGTCGACTCTTTCTGCTTTCCTTCAATGATTTTTCTAGTTCTTACGCAGTCTCGATTAGTTTTTCATTAAGTTTTAGGACTAAATCCATTAGCTCTTCTTCAGACCTTTGCTTTATGATCTCAGCAGTCTGTGGATGTCTTAAAGGGGGCAACTTTAGCTGCTTTCTTAAGGTAGCTATGTCTTCATCTTTCTTTTTAATTAAGGCTTCTACAACCTTCACATCTTTCAGATCATGACCCATCCCAATGATCACTTCCTCTAAAGAATTTATTCTATTGTCTTTAGCCTGTGAGGAGGATTTTTCCAGTTGTAATTGGGCAGTTGTATTATTCAAAGAATTCTCTAGTCTTTGGGCCATCATGGCCTTTCTAGTTAATGTAGAATAGATCATTTCTCATGTTTGTTTGTGCAACTCAATTTGGTCCAAAGGATGAATGTCCTTTTCCATGACCTCAAAATTGGTTGTGAGATAGTCTGCTACTGATTGAGGCTGTTGTACTTTAGGTTTGAAATAACTCATTATCATTTTACCTTCTTTGATTTTATAGGCTGACATCAATCTGTTTTGATTAGTGGGAGCCATTTTCAAATATTGATTGTAAACCTGGAGCCTTAATGGATCATTTTTGGATTTTATTTCTATAAAATTCTTCTTGATATCTGAAGTGTCTTTTCGTGGTGGCCTGAAAGATGATACCTCTGCACTTTGTTGTCTTTCAAGCTCTTATCTCTGTGAGCTAGTGTATGTCCCACCTATTGAGAAAGTTTGATGACTATCTACTCCTTCTTTCCTTTGACTATCAGTAGTCTCTTCAACAAATTCTTCCTCTGAAAGAGGATTTAGCCATTGCGTTTTAGCACCAGGCTGTTCTGAGGGTCCACTGGCAGGGGTAGCTTCTTCCCTATCTCTCTTTTTATTTCTTTCCTCATCCAGAGGAGTCTGCAAGATTAGGGGTTCTCCAACATTGCCTTGAGTTGGAGGAGTGTGCATTTGGGCATGTTCCTTAGACATTTCAGGATATTTAGACATTATATATTGCTCTGTAGCTTGATTACTGGTCTCTGGTTCCTTTCCCCTGGATGTTTCTATAGCTGGTGTGCTGGTATCCTTCAAATGTTGCTAAGAGGTTCCAGCTATAGAGGCACTAATCCCTAACCTTTGAGAAGACTCAAATATTACCTTCCCAAAAGAATCTAGGTCAAGTGTTTTCTCAAGATCCCTCATAACATTTTCTATATTGACCAGTTCACTATCAGTTTCTACTAGGATTCCTTCCCTCCATTCATCCATATTGGAAAATTGTTCAATCTATGGGATCCTATGGTGTATGTATGGTGAAATCCTATGCTTCATTATTCTATCATATATAAAGCTATTAGGGTCATATGGCATTCACCCAAAAAATTTGTGTAACTTAAGGTGATCTTCTAGAATTCTCTCTACTTCTCTCCATGCTTCCCTAGTGTTGCAGACAAAAGGACCTAACTGATTTTTGATTCTGAGTTGAGCTTTCTTTTTGGCATTATAAAAATGGACCAAGTCTGAATTTATGATTTTTCTGAAGTATTCCAATGCAAACAGTCTCATTGGGACATATTTTGGTAACTTGAAAGGGCAGAGCTCACGCCCATATATCCTGATTTCTGTATGGTTTTTGTATAAATACCAATCACCTATTATGTACTTCTTGGAGAGCTGAAGGATCTTCTTAATATCACCACTAATCTTAGGAGGGGAAATTCCTGTCAATAAGGTGGTTGCTGGATGAACAAAATGATCAATGAACTCGTTGTAGGAGTAAGGGGAATTAAAGGATTCATGGAAGATGGGACTCCAAAAGATGACAGACCTTGGATTACCTTTGGTATCAAGTTTCATGAAAAGGAAAGGGATGTTCTCTAACTGATAATACAACATAAGATGATATATGAAGGTGGTATACTTGAAGACTCCTTCATTGTCCTGTCTCAAGAACTGGTCATGAATCTTATTAGTAATATAAGAGGCATAATCATACTTAACCTCAGGGGGTTGTCCAAGAGTAAAAATTGACAACAACACTAGGGTTATCTCATCAATATAATTGCTAGTGTTGAATCCCATAACTAAAGATATCATATCAACAATAAGTCTTCCCATATCCGTGAAGAAAGTTAGCAGATAAGGAGGTGGACCCTTGGGCTAATGTTTCTTTAACATGAAAGTCTGACAGAAGTGATTAAATTTTGATTGGGATAATTGAGTTGATTTCTCAAGTAAATATCCAGCGAAAAGGGCAGTGTGAGCTTGATTGGGGCAAAATTATAACATTTCATTGGTAGATTCAGTAGTTATTGGGAAAAGAACTGTTTGGATGGGAGACATAACTGCTCTTCGGTTAGGATCATAATTAGCATGGCATTAATGAATTATATAGGGAAAACATGGACTGAGGGGAGAAAGTACCTAGGAATATTGGATTCCCACAGTCCCAGAACATCAGAGCCATTCAGGTAGTTGTCTCTACTTTGGAAAAAAACATTGAGGTGATTTTTGTTAGTGGAAAGGTCTTTTATCTGGAAGTCTTTATCCGCAAGAGGTAGATAGTACAAATCTTTATGAGGGGCATTTATAGGTGCAACATTCAAAGCTACGAGGGTTTCCATTTATCATTCTTGTGGATTCAGAAAGGGAATTTTAGGTTTTCTTTGAAAATGGGAAAAAACAGAGGGTTTGAGAACTTATATGATGAAAAAAAAGACTAAATTGTCATGAATTTGGGTCTTTTTCTGTCAAATTACAGTGGAAGACAAGAACTTGTACGGTTTTGTCAGAAATTTGGATAAATACTTGTGTTCGGGGGATGAATAGTGAAATTCAGGTACTGGTAGTGGCTAACAGGCTCTGGATTACATCAGCTATGAGTTTTTTGAGTAGGTTGGCAGTTGAAAACTTTGAACTATTGGCATCGATGTTCTTTGCATGGGAGCACAGGTTTATAGTACGAAACAACGAAAATGACATTGTCTGTTTTATTTGCAAATTCAAGGGTTGGCGAGGGTTTTTGGATTCTGGATGGATGACATCAACAGGGAGTGACATGACATTTTTGTCATACGCAGGAAAGCAGTAAGCGGTTTCATATCGCACTGCTTTTGGGGACGGATGGTAATAAGCCAGGAGCCAACAATTCTGTAGATCCCTTGATGTGTGGCAGATGCACTATGCAAAAACCACTTTGTGATTGTTGTCGAGTAGTAAAAAGGGTCTTGTTCACCTCTATTTACCCTACATTAATTGTCAATCCAGGAACGATTTGTTATCTCAAAGAGTGTAGTCAATTTGAGGCTGTCATTTGTCAGAGTAATGCTAGAAGTATAGTGCTCTGAATACAAGAGTAAACAGATGCTTGGAATGAAATCTACTTGCAAAAAGAAACCTAGGACTCAAATCATGCGTTTAGAAAGCTACAACAATTTACCAGTCAAAGGTACAGTAACAGTAACTCTTCCCTCTATAAACTGATGCAATCAAGAAGGCACTCAAAGGAAGGATCATCAAACTGGGAACTAGACAACATATGTCGATGTTCACTATAGTCTTAGACCTTTTGCACACCAAAGCAATGATGATTTTCGAATGGAAAGAAATGGAACAGCAACTATCTCCATAAACAGGATTGAACAAAAAAACCTTAATCTACGGAAATGAATGCATCAATAATTAGAATCTACAGGAATTAAGTAACAACTTTTGAATTGAACAACAAACAAAACTGGAACAACAGACTATCAGAAATAAAGTATAGAATAGCAACTTAAATCTGAATGTACAACAACCCAAGTTAAACATGTGACACACTTAATCAGTAAAGGGAACAGTAATCTGAGCTTCGATACAATATGCATGAACCACAGCTATAATGTAACAAAGATTGTAACAGAACAACAATCTCGAATAAACAACAATCACAATTTAAGAATAAATCATATAGTAGTACTCATTTAGGAACATACAACGTGGTTAATCTGTAATCGAATGACAATATGTAAGGAACAACATTGTTATATCAATTGTCAAAAGGAACAACAATGCGATACAAAGTTAGAATGCTAACATAGCATTCCTGTTGCAAATAACAATAGTATTTAATCAAGTATATATAATAGAGTTGATATGTAAAATAGTAAAGCACGTCAGATTACTGAACAGAGTAAATGAAAGAAATCAAAGCACACATGAATTAGAAATATGATACAGGAGCAAGTGATCCACCAGGGTTGGGCCCTTAGCCTCCAGGGACTCACTTCTTGAGGTTACTCTAGAATCGACGATAGAACAACAACTAGGTTTTTATATTAAAACATTAAATAGAGTTACAATGGATCACTCTTTAAAGAGAGTCAATGATCAAATTTCAAGTACCAAGGAAAATTTCATAAAAATAACAATAGTTTTCTCCCTCTCCCCCCAAGCTAACAGTGCTACCCATTCTTATAATAGCCGAGCAGCTATATCAACAATGCAGAGGATTGTTAAGATAGCGATCCCTTAGGATCAAAGGATCTTGAGGGATTCACCAAGCTATTAATTTGAAGTTATCCTTTTGTTATTTTGCACTGATTGGAGATCTCCTTTTCTTTTTTCTGGCTGTTACGCTCCAATTTGGATCGCCTTGTTTGAACGTGGTTCCTTGCCAAAGGGACAGAAGTTAACTTGGTCTCGTTCTTTCCTTTGGGATGATAGTCTTCCATTTTCTTCTCTTTTTGCATAGAAAAAGGGTGATTATTAGTTATTTCACATTACATATAAATCTTCTAGATTTCATCATATTCTTTTGTCATATGCCTAGCTCATGATGTGAAAAGGTTGTGAGTTTTGAAGAAAAGATAACAAAGTAAATGAAAATAACATAACTTCTCTAGTGCCCAACAATCGCACGCTAACGCGCGGTCACAAAGGGTCATGCGATATCTATAATGGTCATCAGATCTTGAGGACCTGATCGGACGGTCGACGGGTGATGCGATATGATGGGTTTTAACAAGGCGGGTCCGATACATTAAAGAGTTAATTAATTATATTGGGGATGGCGGGATAGGTTGGGGAAGGTTATTAATTAACCATAAGGGTTAATTAATCCCGTATTGATGCGCGGGGGATTTATGGGCTGTTAATTAGTTACGGATTAACTAATTAATCCCAGTTAGGAAGTATTACGACTATAATTAACCAAGGACAGGATATATAGAAATTCGGGGTTTTTCATATCTATATAATATGGGAAAGGGTAAATATGAACAGGGATCTAAATAATATACGTTAAAAATTAATATGACAATGAAATGAAAAGCGTTAAGTATAAAACAATTGATATGTGTATTTAACATAGGCTTAAGTGAAAAGGGTTTTTATGAGAAATTATGTAATTTTCCTAAGTAAAATAGGATTTTACATAGGAAAAGACTTATAAATGTGAATGAATGATTTATGAATGGTTTTAAGTACTTAGGCTTTTAAATTATTGGGTCGAGGATCTAGTCCCTCCAGAAGTCAAAGAAATGCTCTGTGCCCCTCCAATTAGGAAATACCTTTGTACTTAGGGGAAATTACTGAATAATTAGGGAAAATGAGAAGGGGAGTTAATTACTCTAACTTTGCTTTGCTTGAGATGCTTTCAATGTACTGTATGCCTTGGCCTTGTGATGAAAGTGAAAGATAAACACATTTAGAGACATCATTCATCACATATGATTCTGCAACATCAACTACCTACCCTACCTACTTTAACCTAGCAATTTTTCTTCTTTATTAGGGTGCACTTAGACTGGCAAACCCTTATCAAATCTTCCTTTTCTTTCACATGGAAAAGCCTATCTAAGTCGACACTTATTACATTCATGGGCTCATATTAAACTATTGAGCTCCTTTTATTTACTCTACCTATCTACTTATCTGCCAAGATTACACTGTTTGATAAGATATTTATTCTCTATTTCTACAACATGAAATTGAAAAATGAATTAGCCAAGTTTAAACAGTTTGACTATTCATGAATTGTGGCATAAGTGACAAGCTGCACACAGTTGTTTATTATACAAAAGTAAAAAGTAGTGGCATTTAGACTTGCACACTTTCTTGGTCTTTCTTTTGTTTGAGGTTCATTTCCTTTTATTTTTTGACCATCTTTTATTTATTTTTACCCTTTGATTTTTCTTTTAGGGTATACCCTCTTTACATTTTTTAATTTTTTTGTTTTTTTACAAATATGGAAAACCTTTACAACAAGAAAAGGTATGAACATATTACATAGCTCATCAAGTCAATCATGACATATGATTCCTATTGGTATAGGGGCCTAACACACGGGGCAACAAACCGGGGAATTGGAGAGGACAGAAGAGCACGCAGACCCTGGTTCAGCATCAACCCAACCCAAGTGGCCATGTGTCCATGAGAAAACAGCTCCCAGGAAGAAGGTTAAGGAGAAAAAGACATTTGTTGACCTGATCATGCTCACAGAAGGTGATCTATTTGACATCGGTGAGATGATTCGCGAGGTCACAAAGGACTCACTCCAGGAAATGAGGATGGAGCAGAACACTGTGTTGGGGGTGCTCAGCGCGCAGCTACAAGGCTTATAGGTACAGCCCCCCCAAATAGGTACAATGGCTCTATACTTCATAGTAGGTACCGCAGAAGCCGAATAGACGTTGTGTGCCCATAGGAATTGCCCTTTCGTGTTGCCTGAAGGCGCCCTAGCAGCAGCAAGCGAGGTTTACTGGGCTACAATGAGCAGCATGAAAGGTGTCCGCTTAAACTTGGTAGCCCTGCCATGTGAAACCCTGTACCAGTTACAGGATGGGGTCATCGTAGAGCTTCGCACAAGGGAAGGCCGAGCGATCCAGGTCTTGAATGAGAAGAAAATCAACATGGATCAGCTCACCCTCCAGCACGATGAGTTGGTTTCACAGGCTCACAGATTAGAGTAGGCAGTAAAGGATGCATGTAGGAGCATCCAAGAGTTGGCCATGTCGCCAGTGCTACCAGCAGTAGAGAGGGTCCACAGATTGGCGATCAGAGTCTGTGAGGCCATGGAGGAAATGGTGAAGGTTCAATTGGAGCTGAACCTACAAATCGTTGAGCTATAGTTGAATGTGCATCCTTCCATGCCCCCAGAGGTTAGAGAGAAGTGCGTCTGCGCTATCCAAACAAGGTTGGAGAAAATTGGTCAAGCGGTATAGGACTGCACCGAGATGTTGGATCAAGCACTAACCATGCTTACATACCTACATGAATATCCAAACCTACAGTTCCAAGAGACAGAGGCGCATGAGTTGTAGTAGGAGTACGACAGTATCTGGGGGATCATGCAAATGGTTTTCCTTACTCAATGACTCACCAAACTATAGTAGGCAAGGAGAATGAAGGACCAATTAGATGTCACGTGATAAAAAGAATCCCCTCCTTAAAGCGTGCATCCAACAATGGATCGATGAAACTTTCACAATTACAGCTACCATTGAAGGAAAGCTGGCACAAATGCAGGAAATTTATGCGGTTAGACAGGATAGTGACCCTGCTCATGAAGGTTCAGAGATATGCGTGCAGCAAGTACAACAGATAGCGGAACAGTGTGTCGCAGACACCCAAGCTGCGGGAGACCTGCTAAATGGACTCCGTGCAAAGATCGACACACCAGTAGAGTGACTCGAGACGAGTCACAATGATTGTGTCGAGGGCCTGTTGGGCATGGGATCCACCACAACAAGTTTTGGGGATAAAGCCCAAGTTTTGGTCATTTGTATTGTATGACTCCGCGAAGTGCGGGTGCAAAGCATGAAAGTCTAGGATGAGTCATAGGGTTGTCCACCCTAAGAATTGTAAAATAATGTAAAGTTATGTCGGCCTACCCATGGTTCAGAGATGATGAGATTGTATGAATAGAGTGAGGCTCTAAGTGTAAAGATATTTTTTGGTAGAAAAATAAAATAGATAGATGTGAAGGCATGGTTAGAGAATAGGAGGAAAGTTGAAGTGTATTGGGTCGTAGTAGTAGGAAGAGGCTCTATAGCTGAGTGCACAAAGGCCTAGTAGAGTCCACAGCTAAGTGCACGAACCCCTGCAGCTGAGTGTACAGGGCGAAGTCGGGTCTGTATTTGGAACTGAAATTTAATAAAGAAGACTATTATGTGCATCTGTTCTTGAATCCTTATTTTGATGTTATACATTGTTGTTACTCCATTTATTTACCGCATGCATTGGATGAATACTTATATGAATGCTTTTATGTAAATTTAATCTAAGTAATTAGCTAACGGAGACTAATTAAGGAAGGCTTAGGTAAATAACATGGGTTGTGCTGTGACTAGAACTGCACAAAGACAGTATCACAGGGTGTGGGGTGCCCGTAGGTGCGCATAGCGCAGTAAGTGTGAAGGTTGGACCATGTACCAATTACCACATATCAGACATCCCCAAAGTGCAAAAACCTGGTTCTAGCACCCTCCCATACTACTTTGGGTGAGACCTCGGTCCATGCTCCGCAAACTGTTGCCGAAAGGGCCAGTAGTACCAGGGTTTTCTTAGCTAAATCACTTGTGAACTTGGGTCAAGCCCCACTAAGCCAACACCTAACGTGTGCGGTAAGACTACAAAATGACTTTTCATGTTTACGAGAATGGAGGGTTCTATGATGAAGATGTTGTATGTTTGATCTTCATGTCTCTTTTGGTTTTGTCAATGGATATCCCAGGCTTCTGCAATGTTCCCTAAGAGATAGAAAATAGGGTGATAGATAGGGTTGTGGGGCCCAAATATCAATCATTTTCATTGTTGAGTTCTAGAGGTCAGAGAGATTTATTGGATCATTTCTTACCATTGTGATAAGCTTGTGTACTTGAGTTACACACCATTAAAAAAGGTAAGAGCTTGAGCCAACACCTTTGTGATTTTTAGTCTGGTAGATTAGGTAGGCCATATAGGGGTCCCCTGTATGGATTTTTAGGGTTAATTGTGAGGACCATGTGGGTGACTCTACTTGAGCTGCACAATATTTTTACATAATTGGAGTTTTGCGTGAAGACTCCACACGAACATTATACACACACATGTGTTTCATGCATCTAAGTTATGGGTTTGAGTGACAAGCCCTGTCGCAGGCTCATTACAAGTTTCCCAAGAGATTGTGCACTGAGCATGCACCTGTATGGGATACACGAACACAAGCCATGCACTATTATGAGGTACAAGTGTGCGCAATGTGTCCCTATTTAGGAAACATGCACACAATGGGGGAAAATTTGGTTTTTTCCCCCATTTTGATTTTTTTTAAACTTGAGGGGTTTTCCTTTCTGACTTGTGGCATCCTTGGTGGCAGGATGATCTGGATAGAGTGAGACTAGACTCCTCTTTCGATTGTTGTGATGCAGGATGTTGGTGTGAAATAACAACTTGTGAAGTGGGGGTTGCCAAAGTTTCTTCAAAACTCGTTGATGAGGTCACAAGGCAGGTTCCTACAATATCTAGTTAGTTTTTGGGATGTGAATTGCCAGTTGATGGTTATCCGTCATATAAATCTCCCAATCCTGGCAGAGGTTGAAATATAATTTGTTATTGGGTTGATACCACGAGGGGATGTGCTTCCTTATCCCTTTCTAGTAGGTGATGTTAGTATGAGACTTTGGGCTAAGGAGCATTGCGGTCCAAACCATATTTTAGATGGTTGCGTGAGGATCGCAGTGGTGGAGGATCTAGCCGAGCAAGTAACTCTACCTATCACTTTTAGACTTGTGGAGTCGTTGTCCCCCAGTCGATGCTGAGGGTCACATATTTCAGTTTTGTAGCCACTTCAACTGGGAGCATTCTTTAACTGGGCCTAACTAGTGCGACAGGGGATGGTGTCATAGGTTACATAGCTTCAGTGATTATCGCTGATGAGTTTTGGTTATGGGAGTGTGCTTTGAAAAATACTCTATGTTAGGGTGGCTAGTGGGTCCTCCTTAGGAACCTCACATGCATCGTTGGGGATGGGTAATGCCTCGAGAGGGTGAAGGAGAGGTGGGTCAGTACTGGACTCATGTGGTACAACATTGGTTCGAGTCCGACCCCTAGCTTATATTGGACTACCTATACCATGGGGTTGACTTCTAGGGAGATTCAAAGATGGGGCTCCCTACAAGTGTTGCCTGGGGGCAATCAGGTATATGTTTGTTAATTCTGAATTTGTATACATATGTGTTTTTTCATGCATTTATGATTTATGGTGATATTGACACTATGCTTTTTTTACTTGTAGATGTGGTGTCGTGAGGAAATCCTCTAGCCTTTATGATTAGCCATGATCTGAGACATATGGGAGTTGTAGGGGAAATGGATGTTTGTCAAAGACCCCAAGTACCAAGGCCATCGGTTTCTCCTTGGGATGTTTTAGAGTGATTGGGATAGAGGCCTCAGTTGGAGATTGGAGGGCCCTCCAGAGAGGGGGCTATGATTACAGAGAGACTGGTTTCATGAGCTGAGGAGGCTGAGGTGTGAAGAGATGCTGCAAAGGTGGAGTTACAGTGGTTCCATGACTCTTGGAGATGAGTCGAGACCTTGATCAGAGGTGTGCCCTTTGAGGGATAGGCTCACCTTCTAGAGGTTATGGTTGAGATGATGATGTCCCAGGAGTGGGATTATCAAAATACTTTATGCCATATTGTTATGGTAGCGGCTACAGCTAGTACCATATTGGTTCCTGATGCATAGATGGCACCACCAGGGCCATAGGGAGGCTGGTTATGTACCTTTGTTTTGGATTGAGATGATGTATACGCTAGGGAAAGCACCCACTCATGAGGATGCTCTCCTATAATTTTTTATCAATTATCCTTCCTAGTCATGGGCTAGGGATCTTTGTACTCATATATTTTTTAATGCATATACGAGGAATTTTTTAGCGACTCTCATGATGTGGTATATGTGTCCATACTTATTAGTGTATTTATTTGTTTGTGTTTCTAGATGTACCTTGTGATGATTTTTTATATATATGTTAATTGTTATATATGTGTGATGCATGCCAGTCTAGGATTTGATTAGTGATGCGATCAACTATATGATTTTGAGCTCTAGGTATATGTGTAAATATGATTTGATCAAAATGTCTAGCTAACCTTTGTGCATCCAGATACTTGTGAAAACAGCATGGATCGCCGACTTGGAACATCCTATTTAATTGGGATACTATGAGCTGGGAATTAAGGGATATATGCAGGTAACAGATACCTAGGTGGTGGGCATCAACCAAGAGGCCTATGACGGCATCATATTCGGCTTGATTGTTAGTGGATGACCCTATACATAGCCAATTGTAGAGATGAGGTGCTCGGTTAGGATAGTATATGGACAATGCTACGGCAGCTAAATTTTGTGACCATCGAGATGCACTGTCAGTGAACCCGTGGTGATAAGCTGACACAAGATCCATTTGTTTACATGCGATGAGAGAGATATTTTAGAATACATCTATGACAAGATGATCATCACAAACAATAATTCATTGTACATACATGCTTACTCTAACATTTTATGGGTGAAATTATTTTAGGTAGAGACCATTGACTGGGGTTTTTAGGCATGTCCTGTCAGGCTCTGATAGTATATATTCCCCTCTTGTGGAAGCAATGCTTGATTATGTATGGGTTCTTCCAACCTATTTTAAACTTTCGTTGTTCCATGCACATGGTTTCTCTAAACTACTTTGCTGCTAAACGCATATATTGTATGCGAGGCTATGCTACTCATGGCATGGGATGTCGATGCTTCTTTGTCATTGTCTAACTGGATATCTTGTGGAGGTATTCATCTCTCAGGTGAGGTCTGGTTATTATGAGATAGGATATCTTATGGGGGTATCCATCTTTGGGGCGAGGTCTTGTGACAATGAGACAAGATATCTTATGGGAGTATCCATCTCTGGGGTGAGGACTTGTTATGGCGTGGTTGATGTGTGTACTTTTGTTTTGGTGCTACCCTTACTGCATGGAACTGTGTAAGGTACTGACAATTCCTTGTGTGGTGGAATTGAGAGCATATGTGACAATAACATCGCATAATGTTTTCTTGGTTTGAGAGGTGCTTATACGGGACCTGGGCTACTAAGTGGAAGATATCATTGAATCTACTTGGTTTGTGGAATTTATTGATAAAATTATTGGGTTTGTCGCATAATGCAAATGTAATGGGTGAATTTCTTTGTCAGGTGGTTTTTTTATTGCTTTTCGCTTGGTCTAGTCTGGCAATGATGATGGGAGGTGAAATGGTGAGGGCCTAGCCATATTTTCTCCTCGAACACACATAGGACATCTAGGGTTCCTTCTTCGCCAGGTGGGGGAATGGGTTATGTGGATTATGTATATGATTCTAGTATATAGGGATTTTCCTTTTACGAAGTTACGTATGAATTGTTTTCCTGAAAAATTAATGAAGGTGAGGGCACCTCCTTTTATGATGGTTCTCCCTGCATATAGTGCATACAT
Source organism: Pinus taeda (assembly GCA_000404065.3). Classification (NCBI taxonomy): domain Eukaryota; kingdom Viridiplantae; phylum Streptophyta; class Pinopsida; order Pinales; family Pinaceae; genus Pinus; species Pinus taeda. Next base: position 85,113 of record APFE030655229.1, read on the forward strand.
GGTATTGATGCCTAGACCTCTTTATTGGGTCCTTCAAGGTGTTTGGATAGACTCAGTAACATGTCCATAGTTCTGGGCACCAGTCTACCGAATGGGTAGGGTCATCACATATAGAAAATGGTAAAGTAGAGGGGTGAAAATATGGCTTATTCTGCCTTTGTGTGTTGTAGGTTGGTGCCGCGCTGGATAATGCCTCTTCTTGTATGTAGAAGATGTTTTGGCATTTATCATTCTATGGACATGGGGTTGGCGCTATGGGCTCATTTTTTATGGTTTGGATGAGACCTTTTAATGCCTTTTGGAGCTCATGGATTTTCGAACAATGATGAGTGTAGTGTCCATATTTAGCCCATATGGCACACACTTGGTTGGTGCATACTTCCTTGTTACATAAGGGTACGAATTTCGCTCCTTTTGGTGGAGCTAAGTTTACCAATGTGTTGGAGGAATTCATAATTTTTTTTAATTCATCTATTTCGGGACATATATGAGTTGGGTGCCCAAATTTCCCACATAATGAAAAGGGTTTCATGGGTTTGGAGGAGTTGGAAGTTTCTCCTTTTTTAGCATATTGTTTTTCTTTTCGGGCAGCTCCAATTGTGGTAGGTGTGGGATAGTTTTGAGTAGGGGTGTTCCTATGAAATGGAGGTACATGGAAGCTCCCTTCCTGCATGTGTCCTGACTCAACTAACAAAGTCATGGGGATTTGGTACCAAACTAGTATTGTGACAATCATATTTGGTAATGTGAGGGTTTCCATGGCTTCGTGTGAGATGAACCCAGGTGGTGGGAATAAGAAAGGGGTTTGTGTAATTGTGGGAGTTAAAGACCTAACTTCTTCAGTTGCAGGCGTTGATGTGTCTAGAACTGATTTTGGTGTTTGCATGGTGTTTAATGAAGTCACCATGACAACTAGTGCTCTGGTATTTGGGACAAGCTCTTGTATTACCAAAGGATCTCCTAGGAATGTTCCTAGGTGTTTTGATGGCTTAAAATGGTCTGCTCAACTCAGTGTAAGTAATGACCACCTCTTGGGATACAAAGGGCAACATGACATTGGGTGTGGGTGACGTTGTCTTCTCGTAGTACGTTATTTAATCAATCGTAATGACATTCCCATCATGGGGGAAAATCATGATTTTAAACATCGATGAGGTGACTGCGAGCATTTCATACATATATCTTTGATGAGTGTCAGTATTGCAGCAAGGATGTTGCAACTCCTAGGCTACCAGCTTTACTTATCAACCCAGGGTTCGTACAAACTTGGAGGTGACAGTGCTGTATGCATAAGTAAAAGTGGTGGTCCTACCTTTTTTACACTATTCAACTTGTGAGAGACCACCGGGGCTCCAAGCCAGACTTCTATAGAGTCAGAAGAATCTTGATTCTTTGATGGAAGAAGGGAAAATCTACTCTAAGAGAGCTACTCTACTGCAATAATGGAAAAAAACAACATGTAATGCTAAATTACACCATACCCTAATTAACCATTTAAGCAGCTATTCTAAGTAGAATTGCTAAATCAACACTAAGCAAATGCTACTATCTAAGCTACAGAAATAAAAAGCATCAAACCATACTAATGTGCAAACAAAAAACTAAACTAAATCTGTTTTCACTTTTTTGGTCTTTTTAGGTAAAATCAAGTATGCAAACTAATTGTTCTTGTGGATGTGATAGATGGATGGAAGGTGTTTGAGGATGGATATAATATTTATGAAGTGTTTGGATGTTGTGGAAGGGTCCTAGGAGGCTTTTTGTGACTTCCTAGAGGTTTCCCATCAATTCGGCCTCAAAACAAGTTGTTTCAAAAAAACATACAGGATGTACTAGAAACATATAGGACGATCCTGTAGGAATTACAGGAAACCTACAAGATACAACAAAGAGCTACTTTTGAGGTGTTGGAGGTGTTGGGAAGATTGGGAAAGGTGTGTGATGAGTGGAATGGGGTGCTAGAAGGTCTAGGGGCACTCAAGAGTCAATATCCAAGATAAGAGATGGCTAGATTCGCTTAATGTATCTATGGGAATTTCAATGAAAAATGATGAAAAACTAGTGAGGGTGATGGTGAAACAAGATATGGCTAAGGTGGATGAAGTGGAAGGTGGTTGTTGGTGATAAAGTCTAGGTCTCCTCCTGAAGTACCTGCTATGCATAAAACATTTGTGTATTCCAAGAACTATGCACAAGATACATTTTCATAAACTAGAAAAGCATGAATCAATTACCTATATTATGCATGAAGAAAGTTGCTGAAGGGAATGAAAGCATGAGTGAGATCTTATTGCAAAAATGGAGTTGGAAAAAGATGACAATGAAATATGCCTTGCAACATGAACCAAATACTGAATCACAGACAACAAACTCCAAAGCTCATACAAGAACTAGAAATCTGTGTTTTTGGGGCTGCTGAAGGGTCCCTTCCTCAAGTCATGGTCCTAGAGGGAGGAAGTGAGGCTGAGACACCTGCTTCCAACCTTGTGGTGATCCATTTTCTCCTTGATAACCTACTACTTGAAAGAAGGCACAAATGGAAGGAAACTATCACACAACCAATATATTCCATACTATTGTAATGGAAATGAATCTACTAAGGAAATGAACAATTAAGCTATGAATCTATACTAGCACACATGTACAATAAAAAGGAGCCTTGGCTACTAGGGTTGGGCCCTAACCCAAGAGCTTCAACCCTCTAAGTTAACTCAGTGTTGGTTCAAAACAAAACTCTTTCTTATTACCAAAATAATGGATTACATTAAAAACTGTCACAAGTCTTGCTACTCTAAAATAGAGTAGAGTTTTACAATAAAAATCCAAATTCTACTAAGGTCCTAGGTGTCTCTACTTATACATCTGAAGTCTCCAATCACTTCCTTAAAATTATGGAGGCTCGGCTCCCAAACTTGAGATAAATTGGTGCTTTGTCTTTCACTTACTCGGTTGCCTTGTAGTCCTCATGATTTGGTTGTTTGCACTTGGAGTTGATGGAGGAATATTCGAATGGAGGGGTACTAAATGTTATTGGCCATACCTTGGTTTTGGTTCCACTTGGGGTTGTCCCTTCCCAGTGCCCTTGGGGGTTGCTGTTGATTTTTGCCTCCCCGGTCGGGCTCTCCCTTTGGTCTATTTTTCAATTTTTTCCTAGCACCGTTAGAAGGATTAACTTAATTTGGTTTTTCTTTTGATTGATGTGGTGAAGCGAGAGACGGTTTCATTAGATTTACCTGTGCATTTTTTTTATTTGGCGAGATATTTTGTTGCAGTGTTGGGAAAGGAGAATACTGGTTCTCCTGTCCTTGGTTAACGTACTGGTTTGGGGGAGTAGACGTTTTATTTGTACTCTAGGAGGATTAATTATTTCCATATGGGGAATGATACGATCCTCCTTGTGGTGGTTGGTGCTAGTTAACCCTATTGCTTATATTGTGCATAGGTGCGAGTTGACCATTATAATACCATGTATTTTGTAATGGTGGTGTAGCATCATAAGATGGGACATTCATTGGATATGCATGGTATTGGAAGCTAATATTGTGATGTCTTTGTGATAGGGCCCTAATTAATCTGTCAGCAGTATTGGATGCGCCTATTATTTCTCCATAAGATTGCAGGCGTGTGGTGTCTGGGAGTACATGGTAAATGTACCCCGACTGGTTTTAGATAAGCTCCAGTTGTTGGTATTTACTAATGGCTTCTTCCTCACATTCCGATAATGTTTTAGCCATGCCTTTTTAGATTTCAAAGGTGCGGGATCTCAAGAAAATGTCCAAGAGGCATTTATCTTCAAAATTAGTGTTGCACAAGCTGCATAGTTTCTGCCATTCATGGATATCATCTTAGATGTGCTTAGCTTGTTTTTTTTTGAAGTTGGTTACAAGTTCCAACCCAGGAAAAATGGCAGACTGGGAGTTGAAAGAAATTAAGGAATGATTTAGCTAATGAGCTAAAGGTTATGTGAGATGCATAGGGCTAGTCTATATACCACTTCATGGTGGGCCTTGTTAGGGCACATTGAAATAGCCTTAATCTAATAGTATCTTCTATGATACTATTAGATGAACACCATAGGTTAAATGTCATGATGTGGTTCCCTCGCTATTTGCTGTACTTTCCCTCAAATTTTGGAATATCTGAAGGGACATTTGTGGGCATAGCTAGCCAATTTTGGCCATGTTAGATCGGGTCATTTATGATCTTGCTTAAATCTGGGAGATTTAATGAAGCTAAAAATGGTATTTTTTCATTCCCTACAATCATAAAGTGATTTTGGACTGCTATATGTAGTGTATTCCTCTTTGGGGATGTCATGGGAGGATTACCCTAATGGGTAGCTCAGGGAGTATCCAAAAGAGAAGCGTGTACGGTCCCAAAGGGGGTAGTGTGGGTTGATCCATCAAGAGTTGTGAATGGTGTACCTTGCCGAGGAGGAGTTCCAAGAAAAGTTTCACCAATAAAGGAAGACCCAATAATGGTGGTTGAGTGATTTCCCCTCCACCTAAATGGTGGGAGTCTTGGTACACCTCCCAGTAATGGTGGGAGGTTTAGAAAACACCTAGATCAATGGGGAGTCATGGGGTCCCCTATGGTGTTGATTTAGAATGTGTGCTACTTTGATTTTGGTGATGGATGGAGATACGTATATCAATACAATTGGATCACTTACATAAAGAAAAGATAAAATATCAATGGTTTATTTTCCTTTAATTAAACTATGTGGCCAAGAAAACAAAAAATGGGTTTTTGTTGGTTGCATATGATAAATAGTCCTATGAAGACCTAATCATCCTTTCCACTCATAAAGTAACTAGGCCTTGCAGAGATAACCTCTGATGGGTCCTAGGGAAACATCCCAAAAGAACTAGCGACATTGTCTAACCACCAAGTAATAAATGAAGGTAATGGTAACGAGGGTCGAGTGTTGTCACTGTTACCTATAGGGCAGGATTCCCTAGATTTAGTCATTAAGTACATTTGTGCCATGTGATTATTTGAGTCTTTAGCTTCTTTATAATCGGTTACCAATACCGAGCACTAGATGGGTCAGGTAGCCCTAAAGAGTATTGCACGCATTGAGCCTAAGTCAAACCCCCTCTGAATCAGGTCTCTGCGATGCTTTGGTTTTCTTTTCCGTGGGATTATTGAAGGATTTTTAAGCTCCCTAGAAAGTCAAAAACTATGTTTCAATGGTGAGTCATGACTTTGTCAACTAATGGGATGCCTACCCCCAATGGTCCTAAATTGAATTATAACTTTTTTGGTGGCTCCTGTGGGGAAACTTAATTTGTTAAAGTTATGGTTGTTTTCAAAGAGGCTTATTTCACTTATGGGGTGACTTGCTAAGCCAAAATAGACTAAGTAACCAAAGATCCAAAAGATGGATGGTCTTTGAGTACAAAGTGTATGGAGGCTTAGCGTGTGGTGCAAGTGAACATACAAGTGTGATAAGATTTGGATATACGATGATCCTTTTCAATATCCTTTTAATTACACTAGGTGTTGGTTGTTCCTTGCATGGAAAAAGAAATTTGTTTGTGAATTATGGGCCAGTTAATTTTTCCAATTAAACTATCTGGAGTTTAATAAGGAGATGTAGATTCAAATATTTTCAAGAAGTTTTTTAGATGCAATAATAGGTTCATCTAGGAGACACAAGGGAAGCAAGGATTACTCACTTTCTCTACTAACATTTTCTCCTAGTCCCAAAAAATTTCTTTGGTTAGTAGTAAGATTCATGGATAATGGGAAATTTACTTGCTTTACTAATTAACCTAATATGATTTGAAAAAAAATAAGTGAAATAGTTTGAAAACATATGTGTACTATGGCCACTTACATTCCTCCCTACTTAAGCTATGTGGGTATCTGTTGCAAAAAAATAAAATATCTAATTGCCTTATGAATTGGGGTTTATTCAAGCAACCAGGGGTACTGAATAGAAAACATAGAATGCAAATGTGAAGGAAATTCACTTGAGGCTACAAATCACCTAAGAAAGCTTAAAAATACAAGGCATTCTTATTATTTTTCTATCTTTCACGCATGTTTTGTAGAAACAGATGCACACTTCATGATTTTTGTAGACATGGATGCACGCTTTGTGTCTTTCAGAGAAGAAAATGCACGGGTGAGAAAATTCTGAAAATTATTCACTTCCATGGGCTCAAAACAGGTGCAGGAAGACTATAAAAATTACAAGGAGGTGAGGAGCACCTTGAAGTATGTTTCTGCAGAGAGGAGATCTCGCAAACCATCTCTAGATTAATAAAAATAGATTATTATGGTCACCATTCCTATTGTAGTGTTTTTGGAGCACAAGTGTACCAAAAAACACCCCCTTAGTAGTGGATTGTTACCAGCAAAGGATCGTAGTCAAAATTGGTATTGTTAGTGGATAGACTTAAATAAACACAACATTGTAAATAATGGATAAAATGCATACATAGACATAAACTTAAACAAAGAGTTGCATGAAAGTAGCAATGCTCAAATGGAGCAAACACATCAATAATATATGGAAAAATCTCCCTTTATTGATTGTTGATGGTAGAAGTTGAATACAATCAGAATGCTAAGACACTTGAAGAGAATTCCTTGAGCTAGGGAGGTAAAAAATCCTCAGCAAGGATGTTTCTTTTCCTCAATCTATTTGCAAGTTTCTCCTCTCTCTCAAATAAGTGTGAATAATATCCAAAGTGTGGATTACTCTTCACTCACTAAGATGTTGGGTTGCTTAGATTCAATTTCGCCAACATGTTAGTGCTCTTCACTTCCTTAGTTTCAACAATGAAATGGTGGTTTTCTTACAAGAAATTTTGCCAACACAACAATGTCTCTTCTTATGGCTCTCACATGGTCTATTTATATAGAGTTTTTTGAATTCCATTGAGGGTTTCATTTCTCCAAGGTGACTCGAATTTGGTTGTACTAGGCTGATCTCGTATCAAGAAATCAACTCCAAGTGTGTAGAGTGGTCATGGACTGTTGAGTCACCTTTTCTGCAACCACGTGGATTTTTGAGGATATGTCGTGTGCGCACTTATCATAGAAACCTACATGTGACCTTATTTGATTTCCTTTATAAACTTTGGACCTTAGGAGAACCTTTGATTTTTGAATCTTTATAATGTATTCAACTGGAAAAATCTCCACCTGCGAATTCTGTTGGAAACTTTTAATGTCTTCTGGATTGTATTAGTAGCTATATGATTTTCTGGTGTTAACAAAAGCTAATTAATGCTTCAGCACCAAATTCGTAACAATTTTAAAACAACCAACTTCCTCCTCAATTTGTGTGCATATGAAGGCGAACCTCAAAATTATGGGACATGGGTTTTGTTCCTAGTATGGAAAATTGTGTAAAAACGAGCAATTTTCCAAAATTCACCATGGTATGGTAGATACAAAATGCTCTTTGAGGTATATTTTTTAAAAGTGCACAAATTTATAAAATTTCTAAATCATGCTCATATTTGAAAAAATGGGTTGTTACAACCTAAATTTGTAATCAAACTTGTTTAAAAAGATCATCCATGGACTATCCAAGAAAGAGGATGTTATTCTAATTTCATATTTTTGGTTTAGACCTTGAGCATATGGTTGCTAATGTAAAAGACTAAACATTATTAATATTACCTCTAATGCCATATTTTCTTTCTCCATTTCTAATTTACCTAATGGTTCTTTTGACACCGTGATCTATTTTCTATACAAAGGGTGCAAGCTATATTGGTTGGGCCCACCAACTAGCTTGACATCTCCCTTATTATTTGTTTCTTATGTGGTTTGTTAATCTAGTGTGCATTATTTTATAGATCAAAAGTATTGATTGTGTTGTTTGTTTACAAATTTATCAGGTGTTGTGTGGTAATTTCATATACTCTACCTCTTTGATATCCATGTAATTCTTCAACTTATGATTATATCTATGGAATTTCATAGTATAAGTGTGATAGATCTCTTTGAAATTATCATATACATTCAAGTATGTGAATGAAAATCATAAAGCTATAACAATAATTTGTCATATACTCAAAGATGAATTTTTTACCAATACTTTGATGAGAGTTGTTTCAAGGTTTTTGTCTTGTTGGAGATCTAACATATTTTAATAAAGTATTGTTACAAAGATATTGTTAAGTGAGATTTATATTTGCAGTCCTTGAGTCATTATTGAGATAGGAGTTGAAGATGTTTTAACCTTTGAGATCCTCTGCCATAGTATAAACATAACATATCTGAAAATGTTTTAAACCCTCGTAAATAGTAACTTAGGATTGTAACTGATTATCATTGAACAAGTTGAAAATATTGTTAGGATTTAACCAATTGTGAGTCTTGATATATATATTTGTTTGATTTTAATTTTTTCAACAATAATAACCCTAGTAATCACCATTTAAATTTAGTTGTAAACCCTATCATTTGGGTTGATATAAAATAGAGTTTGGATATTTAATCTTGTGTGGTTATTCGATTCTCCAAAGTTACATATTTGGTCATTGTTGTTAGTTTGGTTCACAGAGCTTGTGTACTTAACCATTTGGAATAGTGATTCATTTTTATGAGGAATATGCACTTGTAACATTGTTGAATATTGAGTGTAGGAACAACTATTGAAAGAAGGACACTTCAATTATTTGAGTTTGCACTTGTATCCTTGTTTTAATAATTATTCCTTGAATATTGGTTTGCACTTCTAGGGTTACAAACTACTATGTCTCTAATGTCCCCTTTGCATGAGCATTGCCACCATGATTTTCAATATTTATACATGATTGAGATAGGTCTTTTGTTGAAGTGTATTTTGAGGTTCGCAAGAACATTATGTCTGTGTTAGGTTTGTTTTTTTCATGCGCACAATGATTGCTCATGCAACTAATACATTTGATTGCCTTGATAACACTAGAAGCATATTCAAGCCATATTTTTACTTCTTTGATTGTAAAAAAAGTTGAGTGGAGTAAAACCTAGTGCACAATCACACTACACTTGACTATTTTATTTGATTTGGAGTCTTGTATGGAGTATGAAAGAATTTTACAACACGTGATATTAACTCACTTTCCATTCAAAGAAAATATTTACATTTTCTTGGTTGATGTTTGGGTATACTCTTTAAATTGTTAAAAGGTGGGGTTTGTTTTCAATTGATCAATAATTATGATTTTATTCCAAATTTTGGTGATTTGCAAGATTAGTGTTTAAATAGTTTTGGTTTCTTTCTAATGAATTATATTTGAGTGTGGGATTATAACAAAGAATGACTAGTGTAGGAACTCAAGGTATGAGCAGTTTCTCGACAAATTAGGGTTATGTTTTTCACGTTCCCAAAGTCCTTCTAAGGCATTTCTAGTGTTGCACCTCGAAGTCCATGGAATCTAGAATTACAAGTAAATGTTGGTCCCTTAGTATTCACTAACACCCACATTTTTTTGTTGTTGTCAAGGAGGCACTTAGGGGATAGACCTTGGGGGCCTACTACAATTTGGTTTGCCCTTTACCTAGTTTTACTTGAAAGATTTTTTTTCTTTCCTACACATTTTTATCTTCTAATTTCTAAGGTGTTTTTAGGTCCCTATAATACTATTGTATCCCCCTTACTGTTATTTTTAGTGTACCCTCCTATTGTTATTGTTGTGCCCATGTATTTCCCATATTGTTATTTTTGTGCCCCATAGAAGCCCACTATTGTTATTATTGTGCCCTTACATTATTATGGTTATGTAGTCTATGATTATATTCTAACCCCTTAGACTCTTATATATAGCAAGGAGGTCTTATCATTTGTATCATCCAAGAATTGTCCATTTATGTAATGTAAAGGAGGTCTCCCCCTCGAAGAGGCTAATTTTTGAATCGTTAATCTATCATTTTTTTGAGTTGGTTGCATAACATGTGTTGTAAGAACTCCCCTATGTATACCAATCCATGTGATGACAAAATATACCAGAATCTTCTTGAGAAAAGAAAATGGGCATTGAGAAAACTTCCGACAAGGAGTTTTGGTGTTATTGCTGAGTTATGAGATTGAAACTTACAATGTAGAAATTGTTTGGAAAAATACTGAGAGGTGGGGGGGGGTGAATCAATATTACAAATCATTAAACTTTTCAATTTCATATCTAGATTTCCATACGTAAATTTACTAATGGGAACACACATATGTATGTGATTGTTATTTAGACAATTAGTGTATATCCAGTAAACTTATTTTTTAGTTAATTCATCATCTGTTTAACTTGGTCCAGTGTATCAGTACCTCATTAAACATTAATTAAATAGTAACCATGTGTAGTAAGAACAAAATAAACCATGATGCATAAGAAACATATCAACACACATGAACACGAGATGGAAACCCAATGTGGGAAAAAACCATCATTGTTGTCATCTCTGTCTTCTTTTTATTATAAAGAAAAAATTCTTACAGTATTGTATTGGCACATAATCATACTAGCATGCAGGCATCCACCTGTAGAAGGATACAACCTTCTCTCATTCCCTACCACCCACCGGAAGGGAGCTCCAACCCCCTGATCTCGTTCACTGGCACCCACCAGAAGGGAGCTCCAACCCCGTGACCTAATTTACCAGCTACCACTAGAGTGACCTAAAGCTAGCACATTTGTTTGATGTTTGATCCCATGTTGGAGAAGATAGTTTTCAAATTAATTTGACGTGTATTATTTTACATTATCAGTGCAAATAGAGCCAATATGAGATTGTGCATCATTATCAATCCATGTATGAAAGTTCTTGAAGTTTGAAAAGCATCAGATTTGTTCTTCAATAAATAAACCCAACACTTTCTGGTGTAGTCATCAATAAATGTCATCATATATTTATTTCCATTTGCAGAAGGAACAAGAATTGGACCACATAAATCTAAATGAATGAGTTCAAGTTTTCTATGTGTTGTGGAATGTGAATCATTAAAATACTATTTTCTATTCTTTCCTAGAATGCAAGCATCACATTGTTTAAGTTTCCTAGGAATTGTAGGCAAACAAGTAACACCATTTTTCTTCAACAAGTGGAGGTTGTCATAGTTCAAGTGTCCAAATTTAGCATGCCATAATAAACTTGATGGAAATGTACCTTCTTCATAATGAGAATTGTATGAGAGATTTTGTGCACGAGCAGAGGTATCATGTAGTTTGAGAAGCCTTTCTTCTTCTATCCCTATCGTGACAAGTGAGTGGTTTGATGCTTTTCTCACCTCAATCTTTCCATCAAAAATATGAATGGAGTGTCCTTGCTGGTAGATGTGGACCAAGGACATCAAGTTTCTCCTTAGCTATGGGGGATATAGAACATGATGTCGAAGAAAGTCTAGAATACCAAGCAATTTAAGCCTGATTGTGCCAAGCCCTGATGGATTGAGTTTTGATTTGTCTGCAAAGCATACTGCTCCATCAACATTGTCAATAAATTCTTCAAAAAAATCTCTTCTAAATTCCATTTGGCAAGTTCCTCTTGAATCAAGCAAACAATCATTTTTCCTAGAAGCAAGTGAAGCATTAAATAAGCCTTCATTTACTCCAATATTACAGTGTGCCAAAACATAGTGAGTGGATTCAGGTGCTTTACCTTTCTCTTTGTCACTAGTTTTACCTTTGGTTTGATTTCTTTCCTGCTCAATTCTGTCCCAAGGCAACTTGCATGTGGATGCATCATGTGATCCATCTCTTTTACAGCGTATGCAGTGCAAATCTAACTTTTCTCCTTTAGAGTGTCTACCCCCCCTGCCTCTCAAATTTCTTCCTCTTCCTCTTCGACCACCTCTTCCTCTGAAAGAATATTGAGAAATATTCTTTTCTATATGAGTAAGGTACACAACCTCTTTAGAATATTGAGGAGTTGTCTTCTTCCCAAAAGCTTTCTCTCCTTCAGCAAATTTTTTGCAAGGGAGTCAAAGGTAATATCTTTGAGGTTTCCATTTGCTTGCAATGACTCAAGATAATTTGAGTAAGTGGGATAAAGTTCCTTGAGAAAAACTAAGAGGAATATCTAGTTCAACATTACTGACTTTGATATCATGCATAATAGATTTTACTTCTAATTCAAGAGCAAGAGGATCATCATTTTGTAATTCAAGGGTGAACAGTTTAATCTAAGTTGAACAAATTCAAGTGCGGAGTGTGAGTCATAGAGTTCCTTCAGTTTTTGTAAGGCTTTGAAAGCATTTGAAAATGGTGAAATATGGTAACTCGCCTCTTCATTTACTGATGCTGCAATCAATGCATAAGCCTTGCTGTTCTTATTTTCCCAAATGGTGAATTCCTTGTCTGAGTTAGGTTGTTCTATCTCTTTGTCTTCATTTCCAATACACACTCCTTTCCACAGCTCATTAAAAAGGAGAGTGTGTTTGATTTTGCATGACCATTCTAGATAGTTCTCCTTGCCGGTGAGAACCACTCCCATGATAGATATCAATGAATGCATTTTTTTTTTTAATCTGTGTACTGTAAAAATCTAGTTTTACTGCCAATAGACTATAAGAAATTACACCTTTGCTAGTAATATGTGCAAAAATTCACTATGATATATTAAAACAGGGGTATTAAAATGGATTTGGATAGCGGATAGTGTAGTATTTTGGAATGAGATAGTGTAGTATTTTAGGGAATGAGACAACGGAGTGGATAAGTGTGATGTCACATGAGGATGGCTTCTGTTCGCAACTACTATATGATTCTCTAATCCCTGTAATGGCAGGTAAAGATGACGATCACCGTAGGTAGATAACAAGTGAAAGAATGTAACGAGAAGTTAGTATATGGGTAGTAGCGCAAGGGAGCACTGTTGAGGAGGAGCAAACACAATTTTTTTTTTTAATGGTTTCCTGTTACACCATATGCCCACCATACTAATATATTGTTGGGAAGCGGATCCCCCCATAGCATGTTTTTGGGGCTCGAAGCCCAAATTTTGGTCAAGTGTAATGTAAAGACCCTATGAAATGTGGGCACGGAGTGCAAGAGTTTAGGGTTGTCCACCCTAAGATAATGTAATTTAATGTAAAGTGTGTCATCCTACCCATGGTCCGCGGACCATGGGATTGTATAAATAGAGAGAGGTGTTGGAAATAATACTAAGGGGGGGGGGTGAATCATTATTATCAATTTCTTTTAATAAATCTTCCTTATTTACACTTTGAATTATTTTTGCATGTCAGTACCATAAAATAATGAGCATGAACAAAGAAAACAGATAGTCACACCAAAGAACACCAAATGTAAGGTGGAAACCCAATGTGGGTGAAAACCACCTGCTGCAATATGTCTCTATCTTCTTTCAAATTAGAAACTTCCTTTTACAAAGGTTTTGTACTGGTGTAGTCCTTTACTAGTACGCAGGCTGCAACCTGCAAAGAGCTACAACTCTCTCTCGTTTTCCAGTCTCTCCTGGAAGGGAGCTACAACCCCCTACTTCTTTTCCCTCAAGGACCACTTTTCATAAATTTTCAAACTGGATCCATAAACATCAAGATATCATCAAGTACAAGTAAATCACCCAGTCAACTGCAGTAACCAGATCAACAGTAACAGTAAACTAAACCCAGAACACCTTATCAATAGAAAAATTCAGCCAACAAAGGATCTTAAGACAGATACACAGTTTTTCTTTCTCTGGTCTGTATGTGTACGCACTTCTCTTTCTACTTCCCTGCATATACCCGCAGAGACCTTTCTGCCATGCCACATACCCACGCTATGTTTCTTCAATCACGTTGCGTACTGTTACTGCAGACACGCACCCACAGATACTATCGCACCGCGTACTGCTACTGTAGCCACGCACCCACAGATGCTATCGCGCCGCGTACTGCTATTGTAGCCACGCACCCACAGACGTTATCACGCCGCGTACCTACGCACCTGCGGCTTCTGAAGCGTCGCGTACTTTCCCTGTGCCTACGCACCTGAACCTCTGTCACGCTGCGTACCCATGCACTGTGCCTTCTTCTGTTGTGCGTACCCACACACTTCTCCTTCTTCTTCTTTGCATACCCACGCACTTGCGCTGTTAATCACCTGCGTACCTTTGATTAGGGCTGAAATGGCAGTCTCCCAGTGTGCCACTGATAGTCAGATGCTCAGATCTGATCATGCGCTCGAGAGATCACCCTTCATAGATTCGCCTTTAACTTCACTTTTATATAGATCAAGCTTTTGAAACAATAAACCAATATTTCCGATCTTAAGATATTCAATTTGCAAAAGACACTTAGCCAAGTGATCTCCTTTGCTTTATATAGGAAAGCTCTTCCTAAAATCATGGATCAATACCATAGATAACCAATACAAGGGGCCCCAAAAACATGGGGCTCAATAATAATAATAATATAAAGCAATACCACGGGCCAAAACCATAGAATCAAGAACGGCAGGCTAAATTCCACGAGCCAAACATAAGAAACCCCACATGAGCGTGCTTTACTGCCTTGAAGTGTGTGCACTGGGGTCCGCACCTACTGAACGGGTAACCTGCGGGTATGACCGCACCTCCTGTATGGGTGACCTACGGGTCCGCACCTTTTGAACCATTCACCCGCGAGCCTCTTAATTTCCATCATTTTGAGAGCCTAAACACTTGAGTGGGTTGCCATCAAGTACAACACCTATATCATAGAGCCATACCAGAATCATAATGCCAACAATCTCCCCCTTTGGACTTGATGGAAACCTCAAGATCCCCTCAACGCCATTCTCCCCCTTTGACATCAAGGGCAAAGGGTTATGCTCCCCCTAAGAACATGCTCCCCCAGATCTGCAAAGAGGAAATAGAATCCACCAAACACCATAAACAATCATGAAAGAGATAGAGACATATTGCAGCCATGTTTTAGATCAGCATCCATGTTCTCCTTTTGAGCTCCCATAATGCCAACAATGCATTATATGTGCTCCCCCTGAACCTGTGCCATTGATCTGCAATCAATCCATAAACCAACAAATGTACGTGTATACCACATATAGACCTCGCATACAACCAACAAATGAGATTCAACAACAAGATGATGCATCAACAACCCCCAACTTTTGCTTGAGGTATTCAAAGGTCTCCCTGGACAGTGGTTTAGTGAGTATATCAGCAACTTGTTCCTTAGAAGGAACATACTCCAACTTGACCTTTTGTTCAAGCACTTGTTCTCGGAGAAAATGATACTTGATTGGTATGTGTTTGGTCTTTGAATGCATAACTGGGTTCTTTGAAATGCTAATTACACTTGTATTATGACATAAGATGGAGATAGGTGGCGTACAAGTGATTTGGAAATCCTGCAAGGTCTGCATCATCCAAAGAAGTTGAGTGCAGCAAGATATAGCAGCAACATATTCTGCTTCAGCTGTAGACAAGGCAATCGAACTCTGTTTCTTGCTAAACCAAGATACTAATCTGGAACCCATAAAGAATGCACCACCACTTGTGCTCTTACTGTCATCCACGCTTCCAGCCCAATCTGCATCTGTATAAGCATGAAGTGTGAGATCTATATCTCTAGGATACCATAAGCCATAATTTTGAGTCCCTTGAAGATATTTGAAAATTTTCTTCACTGCCTGAAGATGAGTTTCCTTTGGATTTGCCTGAAATCTTCCAACTATTCCCACTGCATGCATGATGTCTGGTCTGGTACCTATCAAATAAAGTAAACTTCCAATCATAGATCTGTAGGTTGGTTGATGCACTGCTGCTGATTCATCATTTGCACTGAGGTTGCATCCTGTTACCATGGGTGTACATACAGGTTTTGCATCTTCCATGCCATATTTCTTCAAAATCTGCTTGAGATACTTGGTTTGAGACAAGAAGATCCCTCCTTCATTTTGTTGGATTTGCAATCCAAGAAAGTATGTCAGTTTTCCAAGCAAGGACATTTCGAATTCTTTATGCATCACCAAGGCAAAGCTTTGACTCATAGCTTCTTCATTGTTGCCAAAGATAATGTCATCTACATACACAACAAGTACTAGTAATTTGTCATTTTCAATTTTTATATAAAGATTTCTATCCGCTGATCCCTTTGAAAAACCTTGTTGATGAAGATATTTGTCCAAACGATAGTAC
>APFE030655229.1:133348-179101 GCA_000404065.3 Pinus taeda
CCCCCCTGGCGGGGGGTTTCCGGGGCAGCGCCCCCGAAGCTAAAAACAGCTGTAAAATTGCCTTGTAAAAGTATAGTAATTTCTAGTCAATCTGGGCCGTTCATTAGGCGGATGATCTGACGGTAGAACTTATGTTTAGTTTAGGGTTTTTTTTTGCCCTAGAAGGCAAACCCCTCTCTTTGTATGAGGGTATTGTATTTGAGGCTGTGAGATATATGTGTATTCAGTGTGAGCGAGAAACAGAGAGGTGAGACTGTGAGAGAAGACAGAGGATATTACAGCGGATTTGCTGTAGGTTGTGTCTCTTCATTTTGCTGGAAAATAGAAAGGAAGGACTGGTTGTTCGGGGTGGACGTAGCCCAAATTGGGTGAACCACGTATATCTGTGTCTCTCTTGTTTTGTGCGTTTTCTGTGTTTATATTTCTGCATTATTTCATGTGTTCCATTGCTATGTAATATATAATTTTCTAACATCATCACATGCAACTCCTTCTTTGTTCCATCTTTTGCCTTCACATGATCTTCATATCACACTGTCACTTCATAGCCTGAGTCTCCAAAGTTTCTTTCATTATCATTGGATTTTCTTGATCTTGCAACTTTGCCCTGCCTCTATGTTGTTAACAACCATCCTCTTACATTTGTTGTGTTCACTTCATTTCCTGCATTTGTTGCATTTGGTATGTTGCCTTCAGCTGATGTTCATGACTCTACTCATTTTGATGTTGCTTCTTGATGTCCTTGTCCACGAAAAAATTGATGTCTTTGTGAATAGGTAAGCCCATGGTCACTTGATCGACTACATCCCCAAGCATGGTCTAAATAGTTTCTTCATCTCTTCTCTCTTGGAAACCATTGTACTGTACAACTAAGAGGCAGATGAACACCTATGATACCTAGAGACGTGGCAACACTCATAGCAAGAAATTTGTCAGTTGATAACCAAAATGAACATGAGAACTCACTTGTAACATACATGGGTGAATGATCATCAAGGTTGCATAATTTTGGCTAGGAGGTCGGGTGACTCACTACCAAGACTACACAAGGCACAATTTATGCTATTGGGAGACTAACTGACTATTGGAACTGCAAAATGTACAATCCATTTGGGTAGTTGGCTACTAGGATTACAGAATGCGCGATTCTAGTTGGGAAAGACTGTTGGCGCAGGGACAAATTTGTGCAAATTTTTGGACCAAGTAGCCACTGACCTCTAGAATGCACAATTTAGTCCAGGAGGCTAGTGCTAGTCCAGAATGTGCAAATCTAGAGGGGAAGGTGAGGCTTCCTTATTGTGGTTGCGCAATGAAGCCTTGGTGAAGGTGGAGATTAAGTCAAGGTTGGCCCGACTCACTGACAGGCAACTGAAAGAAAGTAAGTCGATGAAATGTATGGTGACACTAAGTGATAGTAGAAGTGATAAACAGTGCATGAAAAACATGAATGGAAGATTGAGCAAACAGATCAACATGCGTGTGGGTGAGGTCGTTCGTTGTTTGGGCAAACATTCGTGCAAAACAATTTCATGCATGCGACATCCGTGAGATAGCAACGAAAATTGAAACAAAGCTAGGAAAAGCTAGAATACATATAAATGATAGTAGGCATTCAAAGAAATTAGGCAAACAACACTCACACAAGAGAATACACAAAAAGTGATAGAAACGCTGAAAAAGACAAGTTGAGGCCAGTTACCCGTGAATAGTTAATTTGGATGTGTCAAAGAGTCTTGGATGTATTGTGGGATGTTAGAGCTTCAAGATTGATGTGAATGAATGAGCTATGATGTGTCGAATACATAAATTTTGCCTCGGGACATGCATGCCACAAATCTATGAAAATGTGACACTTATAGGGAAACTTCTAAAACAACTTTGCCTGTAACCCCCAACTACTAAAAATAGCTCGTTGAATCACGAAATGCATTTTGCATGTTGTCTCTTAATATTATAGAAAGATCAAGTCATGCATGCATGCAAGTCAATTTTCCGCAGTCCCGGGTGGAACTAGTCAATCAGACTGTCCATGCATGAAATGCTCAACTACTTGGGGAAAATGTGCATTTTTAACTATAAGTTGGGCTGATTGCCCAAGGGGATTGTGAAATTTTTGGTCCCAACAGTTGATTGTTGACCAGATTTGAACAAATCTTGGGTTGAATTGCCTGTTGATGGGAAACATTGTGCAATTCTTGCTAGGAGGGTTGGCTGGTAGGATTGCACAATCCTAGAGCCCAGCAAGCTGTCAGAGGGAATTGCACAATTCCTATAGGGAAAGGTTGCTTGCCCTCTAGAAACGCACAAATTTCACTCGGAATCTTCTCAACCTATAACTAGACCATGTCCGGATGAGCAGCCCATGAAGGGAAAAGATCAATCTATGATCAACAAGCTGCCTTTGAGCAAGAAAGACACTGAAGCTTGAGGAGTTGACGAATCAAGTTAGGTTGTTGTGAAAGTTGGTAGGGAGGCTCCAAAATAGGCTAAGGAAAAATTTCGCAGGGTGGTTGTAGCCACTACAACACTTGGCAACACACTTGTAGAACTCCAGCTCTCTGAATGGACCTTGTTCATGAAAAGCAAGTCTAACACATTAAGATGTATTGTTCAGTAATTATCTCATCTTGGTTTCACACTAACTTGATTGTAAGATGACCTGAAATGGGGAACTAAAGGCTTCTTTTAAACTTACAAGAACCTCTCCCACTCTAAAGCTTAAATATTCCCAAGATCTAGCTTATGGTTAACTAATTGCGGAATTAAAAGTGCTTTAAATAGGTGTATGCTTGTGTTTGCCTTTAAACTATCTAATGCCTTAAGTTCTGTTGCTTATGTTGATGTTTAAATACATGTAACAAAAAATAATGTAGCAAATAAACAAACACATAAGACAACAATATAATATGGAGTTCACCCTAATTCTTGGGCTACGTCTCCTTGAGCTCTAGTAAACTCGACTAGGCTCTTTGGGATTATGGCTGAATCCTTTTACAAGCTCCATGCTCAACTCCATTGGTTTACAACTGAACCTATGGGTTTAGAATACCATCTTATCCCATTAGCTTTCCATACTCTGGAGACATATCTAGGCTTCTCTAGACTAAATTCCTTCAATCACTACTCTGAGCTATCTTGAGCTCTAGCTTGCACCAACTCCCTCAGAATTCTCTTACTGTCTCTAGAACTCCTTCTTCTGTCTTTAACACACATTAGACATCAGCAACAGCTGGATCATTTGATCTCTTTTTGTTCTCTCAACTCTATCTATTGCTCTAGCTCTCACTCTGGCTCTCAGCTCTAACTCTGGCTCTAGCTCTCGGCTCTGGCTCTGGCTCTGGCTCTGGCTCTGGCTCTGGCTCTGACTCTGGCTCTCGGCTCCAGCTCTGGCTCTAGCTCTCGGCTCTAGCTCTGGTTCTAGCTCTTAGCTTTGGCTCTGTCTCTGGCTCTCACGTGCTTCTCATTTCCAATCAAATCTTGGCAACCTTTAGCAGCCCTATCAATTGAGCTATCGGTGTATTTGTGAGGCATCCCTCCAGCTCTATGTCTTCCTATCCATTTCTCTGTGTATAATCATTCCACTGTCTCTTCGACTGGCCCTCTGTCTCTCTGGCACTCTGGCTCTGCGACTAGCCATCTGGCTCTGGCTCTATGGCTCTCTGCATATAACGCATTCCTGTTACAATGCATCATTGTTACAAAATTCCCGCTTACAGTGTGGCACAATGATTTTAGAATAGGGACAGTTACAAAGGAATCAAAAACCTCTTTCCAGGACAAAATCCGTGAAATAACCATATTTCCAATACACAAAGAATATACACAAAAATACACTATCGGGCGAAAAAACTGAACTTAAATGGAATGCAACCACATCTATAAACCTATCGGGTCTATTTCCTTATCGCATATCGCCAATCACATTACACATGACTGAAAACCCAATACACGGAATACATAGAAAATCCACATAACCCTGATTTCAAATGACATACAGTCGCATCTATAATCCCTTTCAGGTCCGCACTTTATTGCATATCGCCATCGCATGGCATAGGCCAAAACAACCCAATACATGGGAAATACATAAAAACCCTGTAATTTCATATTTCAAAATTTATGAAATCACGTCCATAATTTTTATCGGGTCCGCACTTTATCGCAAGTCACAATCGCAATGTGCATTGGCTCTTTTTATCAGGGATCACCAATCACCGATCGCCGATATCAGCATATCGTTATCAGCCCCAGCGTTATATCAGAATATTGAAATATCATTGTCACAATGGCCTCGAGGGTCTTCCCTTTGATTGTGTTTATCATTGATCCACCGATCCGCCGATCACAATCGCTAATCGCCTCACTCGGGGTTCCGATATCGCCTAGACCTACCTGCTATGCAGTATATCAAAGATCACTGATCTGGGGTCTGTTTGACCTTTGTTCTAAGTCCAACCTTTTCACCTCTTCCGATGTGATTCCTTAAGGAGCCTTTAAGTCCATTTTTATAAGAAATGCCTCCATTTCTAAGGATAATGGGCAATCTTCTTATTACGATAACTTCTTCATCCGAAGTCCATTTTAGCCCATTCAAATTGCATTAGATTTAGATTGAAGAGACCTATGCAATGGGACTCTTCCCGATTACATCCTTTGACTTTCATATGACCCAGATTTACAAAGGGTTTGTGCCATTTAGCACCATTTACCTCTCATATGAAGTCTTTTAGACTTAGAGGTTTATCCAAGATCCATTTTGGATCACGCCTTCCCACTAAAAAGCTTTTGGACTCCAAAAGCCTGATATACTAATCTGAATAGTAGATGAGAGTACAACACCCTCTTCTTTCAGCTTCATACACTTTCCTACATGGCTAGTGCCTCCGAACCAAAGCCTTTGACCAATTTCCTTCTTGGATGTATTAGTTCTCCTGGGAAGAATTGTCTTCCTCCTTAACTTTATGCAGAACTCCTACTAAGAATGTCACAAAAGGTAGTTTGAACTTCTCTACCTTGATCATTGATCCAAGGTGGCTCAAACCAATGTGAAGTTACATCTGCTTCACAAAATTTTCATTTGTACCTGTTTTACATACTGTCAACAACAACTGTTAACAACAACAGGATTACAGACAACAACTGGATGGCCTAAACTCCTACTTCAACAAAATAAATAGATTTCACATCTTGTGAATTACCTCCATGTATTTACATCTGCATGAAAATGATTGACTAGATAACAAGCCAACAAAACATGTCTTTAAAACAATTGACCATCAAGTCAAGCATATAGAAAAAGATCTTTAGAATTCTTTTTCAAAGATGAAGTACTTCAACATTATGTCCATCTTGGAGACCAAACCAACTTTTCTCAAGTCAAAATTGCATTACATGCATGCTTAAAATAAAGCAATCAACCCTTCCTGTTAATCACACATACATGTTCAGAATACAAGGAAATCGTCAACATCCTTCTGTTCATGCATATCAAGCTTGTGCGTGCATTCCATCTTTCAACTTTCGCTTAAGTATACTGTAATTTCAAAGCTGAAATGAACATAATGTTGTAGCAATAAAGTGAGTCTCCTAGTAAACCTTTTCCATTCACCTTCTTGGTAAAATCATGCAACTTGCATTCCATTAACAATAGATGAAACTTGATATAATGCATTTTCAAAAAGACATGCAACCTTAATTGGATAAGAACTCTAACCATTTCTTACCAATCCATTCCAAAGGTCCTTCCTTTGTCTACATATCAGCATCAACATGTGAATCATCTTGAAACGTGTCATTCATGGAATCTTTCTTTCCCTTCCCATCATTCTCTCTTTCCACCTTCTTCAAGTTTCGTGGAAGCATTGTTGGATTCAGAATCCAACATTTTGCCACAATGTGTCCTTGCTTATCGTAGTAAGTGCAACACATGTGCATCATCTTGTCAGCATGATTTGCCTTGTCCAATGGACCTTTGGATTTTTTCTTCCTTTCCTTCAAAAGTTTCCTGTATGTGGCCATTCTCTTTCAACATCTATAAACACTATGGTTATCCAAACCACAAAAGGAGCATGCAATTATTTTCCCATACTTATATGAAAATATATCATGCTGAACATAATCAAAAGGAATATGGTTAGAACTAGATTTATACCTTTCTCTTTCACCTTTATTACTTTGTGAGGAGGTGAATTGAATGAAGAAGTAGCTCCCTTTGGAACACCATCAACCTCTTCAATGGTTTTAGAGTTTCCACAACTCTTTGGTTCAAGTGTATGCTGATATACACCTTCTTTCTACAAATGATGTTGCAAGCTATTGCATTCCCCAAGAATACAACCTTCACACCCTTGAGGTAGAAGACTTGAAATGAAACTCCTTCTTGTAACTGTTTCAGTGGCCTTCATGGCAGATTTGGAACTTTCTCCATAAGCTTGTCCATAGCCAAGACCCAAATACTTAGGCCTTTCCTCAACCATTATTGGCTCAACGATATCCTGTGCATGTTTTCCCAAGCCTTTTCCTTCATATCCCATCTTGGACATTAACTTGGAACCTATGCCTCTGGTATGTTTTTCAAATGAACCAATATAAACATTCTTAGAGGAATTTGAAGAAAAACTAGAATTATTTACCTCTTATTCAAGCTGATACCTGACTAAGGCTTCTTTTGCAACAAAGAGTTTTGTCTCCAACTTATGCATCCTTTCTAGGTTCATATTTGCAATATGAAGTTGCCTCTCCATTTTCTGCAATTTTTCAGAAAGCAATTGCTTCTCTTCATTCATGGAATTCAACTGCTCTCTAAGTGTGATGCTCTTCCTTCCATCTGCATACATTTCTCTCACCATATCCATCATGATGAACAAGTCTTGCTTCATATATTCATCAAATAATCTTGTGAAGAAAGGTGAATTTGAGGACTCACTTGTAGAAGTAGTCATTATCAAAATGAAAAAAAGAACTTCAAACAAGATTAACAAAGAGCTTATTCAATCCACATTTTGCAACAAAACTCTTGTGCTTCAAGGATTTCTTTGAGGTCCTTTAGGTTAAGAAGAACGCCTTCAACCCTTCTTCCTTCTTGTCCTCTCTTGGACTTAGCTAATAGTAGCGTTTCCTTCACCTCTACAAACTCGAACAACAGTCACTTTACAAACAATCAAACATCAAAATCCTTGCTACTGTTTGAACACCTTTCAAGTCAAACAAGCATATAGATTTCTCTATCAATCAAGCATCCACCCATGATACCACCTTCATCATTATACCATCTGCTATGGTATAACCAGATTTGATATAACCTTCTTTGAAGGTGGGGTTAATCAACCTGATTCTTTGATATAACCAGCTTTGATATAACCGCTCTAATACCACTTGATCTGAAATGGGGCACCAAAGGATTCTTGTCAGCTTACAAGAACCTCTCCCACTCCAAAGCTTAAATATTCCCAAGATCTAGCTTATGATTAACCAATTGTGGAACTAAAAGTGCCTGAAATATGTGTATGCTCATGTTTGCCTTTAAACTATCTATGCCTTAAGTTCTGTTGCTTATGCTGATGTTTAAATACATGTAATAGTAAATAATGTAGCAAATAAACAAACAAATAAGACAACAATATAATATGGAGTTCACCCTAATTCTTGGGCTATGTCTCCTTGAGCTCTAGTCAACTCGACTAGGCTCTTTGGGATTATGGCTGAATTATTTTACAAGCTCTACACTCAACTCCATTGGTTTACAACTGAACCTATGGGTTTAGAATACCATCTTATCCCACTGGATGTCCATACTCTACAGATAGATCTAGGCTTCTTTAGACTAGATTCCTTCAATCAGCGGTCTAAGCTATCTTAAGCTCTAGCTTGCACCAACTCCCTCAGAATTCTCTTATTGTCTCTGGAACTCCTTCTTCTGTCTTCAGTACACAATATACACTAGCAATAGCTGGATCATTTGATCTCTTTGTTGTTCTCTCGGCTCCAGCTTTGGCTCTAGCTCTCGGTTCTGGCTCTAGCTCTAGCTCTGGCTCTGGCTCTAGCTCTGGCTCTTAGCTCTGGCTCTGGCTCTACCTCTCAGCTTTGGCTTTAACTCTATCTCTCGACTCTAGCTCTGGCTCTGGCTCTCAGCTCTGGCTCTGGCTCTAGCTCTTGCTCTGGCTCTCACGAGCTTCTCATTTCACTTGACCTCCACGTGAATCTCGACAACCTTTAGCAACCCTTGTCAATTGAGCTCTCGGTGTATTTGTGAGGCATCCCTCTAGCTCTATGGCTTCCCATCTGTTTCTCTGTGTGTAATCATTCCTCTGTCTCTCCGACTGGCCCTCTGGCTCTCTGGCTCTCTGGCTCTCTGGCTCTCTACATATAACACATTCTTTTTACAATGCATCGTTGTCACAAAATGCCTGCTTACAGCATGGAACAATGATTTTAGAACAAGGAAAATTACAAAAGAATCGACAGCCTCTTTCCAAGACAAAATCCATGAAATAACCATATTTCCAATACACAGAGAATATACATGGAAATACACTATCGAGTGAAAAAACCAGACTTCAAATGGAATGCAATCGCATCTATAAACCTATCGGGCCCATTCCCTTATCGCATATCACCAATCGCATTGCGTATGACCGAAAAACCAATATATAGAATACATAGAAAATCCGCATAACTCAGATTTCAAATGATATACAGTCACATCTATAATCCCCTTTGGGTATGTGCTTTATTTCATATCGCTATCACATGGTGTAGGCCAAAACAACCCAATACACAAGAAATACATAGAATTCCTGTAATTCCAGATTTCAAAATTTATGAAATCCTGTCCATAATTCTTATCGGGTTCGCGCTTTATCGCAAGTCACAATCACAATGTGCAT
The DNA here is from genome assembly GCA_000404065.3 of Pinus taeda. Classification (NCBI taxonomy): domain Eukaryota; kingdom Viridiplantae; phylum Streptophyta; class Pinopsida; order Pinales; family Pinaceae; genus Pinus; species Pinus taeda. The sequence continues at coordinate 142,234 of APFE030655229.1, forward strand.
TGGCCCTTTCTATCGGGGATCACCGATCGCCGATATCGGTGTATCACTATGGGCCCCATCGCTATATCGGCATATCGCAATGTCACTGTCGCAATGGCCCCGGGGGTCTTCCCTTTGATTGTGTCGATCGCCAATCCACCGATCGACCAATCGCAATTGCAATCGCTCATCGCAATCACTAATCACCTCACCCAGGGTTTCGATATCGCATGTGGGCCTACCTCTGATGCGATATATCGGAGATCTCTGATCGGGGATCCATTCGGCCTTTGGTCTAAGTCCACCCTTTGCACCTCTTCTGATGTGATTTCCTTAAGGAGCCTTTAAGTCCATTTTTATAAGAAATGCCTCCTTTTCTAAGGATAATGGGAAATCTTCTTATTGCGATAACTTCTTCTCCGAATTCCATTTTATCCCATTCAAATTACATTAGATTTAGATTGAATAAATCTATGCAATGGGGCTATTCCCAAGAGCATCATTTGACTTTCATCTGACCCGGATTTACAAAGGGTTTGTGCCATTTAGCACCTTTTACCTCTTACATGAAGTCTTTAAGACTTAGAGGTTTATCCAAGATCCAGTTTGCATCATAAGATGTAGCATCTGCCAGACCCTTGATCGATTGGCACACATTCCAAGCCAAGGCAACACAGTTGTTTTGATTGGGGTTAAGGGGTATATAGATGCACAATCCATATAGTCGTTAGAGTCTTAGTTTCATCTCTGGTATTGCTCCACTACTAGCAGGCCTAGACAGTACCCTGGTGGAGTCACATGGGAACACAAGCATGGCTCCACTACCAGCGAGCTTGGTTAGTACCTTGACAGAGTTACATGCATCACCTCCCTATGCAGGAAGCCTTTCTCTTCTTTCTTCTTATTCAATTTTCATTTTGAATTTTTCGACTTTTCATTTACTCATTTTTATTGTGCATTTTAGAGACAGAAGAGGGATCCTGACTTATTGACAGCAGATGAGGTTGTTCTAGCGAAGAAGTAGTTCATTATATCTCTAACATGCTTGTTAAGGTTTTCCCCCTCACCTTACTCTACTTGACTGAGCTGACAAGGGTTAACCCAAAACAAATTGACTAGAGAAAGTGACACTAGTTAGCATGCAAGCGTTGTGTTTACATCAAGGTTCACTTAGAATAGTGCGCATTTTCCTTCGATGTATCATGGAGTAAGAGTAACAAGTTCATCATACAGAGGCAAGATGATAGAAAACCAAGTAGCAATAGTTGTACAAACCCTCTTGTACTTTACACAGCTCGTTTCATGAGTCACACATGGTTTCATGCAAACTAACCTATGAACGAATGAAACAAAGAACAAGGCAAAGCAAGAGTAGAAGTAAAACTGAAAGCAAAACAAGTAAGCAAATAAGCAAGCACATAAACAAGCATGCAAGGAAACAAGTGAAAGAAAACAATACTCCTACTCATATACTAACAGTGCATTGGCCTAATCACATGAAGTGATACTTCCAATGCAGCCACCAGTGCATTGGTAGACCCCTATGGGTGAAATCTTTGTTTGTGAGTAACCGAGTTGTGCGGACCAGCATACAAGAAAGATATGACAGTGAAGATAGCCACACTTCATGTTTCAAAGTGCCCATGATACATAAGTGAGTGCATGTGCATGACAGACAGTCTATGGACTTATCATGGTGTTGTGTGACATTACGTGCAACTTTGAAGCATAATCACACTCTTGACTAAGACATGGATGTAAACAAAAGAAGAAAAGATAAGCGCATCGTGCATATTTTCTTGCAATGCAAGACTCCTCCAATGCATGAGCAATGGGATCGTTTAGTTCGATTGGACGAAGTGTGATCTATGTGTGAGATGGATCTTCAATGCATACATATGAGTGATGAGGACCTTTGGGCGATTGAACAATTTCATGATTGGAAATGAGACTAACCCCAAGAGAGCGAGGACCTGACATAACCATTAGCTCAGGCTGAAGTGCCTCGACAGCCTTAGGTGTGTCAACTTCATCATCAGGTAGATCATCATAAATCGATGGCTTTGAAAGATCAACTGTGATATATTGATGATCGTGATAAAAAATGGAAGAAAATGAATCACAACTGCCATAATCAGAAAAATCAATGAATTCTTCGGTATCCTCATGATCAGATGAATCAAACAAAAGGATATATGAAAAGCGAAGGAATTCATCCTCTATGTTTCTGGAAAAGATAGGTAAAAGATCAAGTGGATATTCAATGAATAACTTATCCTCTCCATTGTCGAATGATGGACTAGCATTTGGCAACTCCTGTGAATGATCAAAAATGGGTGTGTTTTGGGGAATTTGGTATCTACAGAAAAATACTAATTCCCTAGATAAGTAGTTGTATCTAGAACAACTATTTAAAGTGTTTTAGACTTTTCCTATAAGAAATAGATAATATGAGAAGATAGAATACCTACTTGTAGTTCTTCTTTCCTCTCATCTCTCTTGTATCAATCATGTCGCTCCTTCCCCTACTTAATCCACTTGATAATTACCCTATAACACAATAGAAAACAAAGAACCGATCAAATCATATGATCTATTGAAATAAGTGAAAGGAATCAGATACAATTCACACATATAAGCATTATGAAACAATACAAACATATGGGAAAAAGGTTTAACCACTTTATTAGATAGAAGAAGGAATTACAACCATTGGTGTCTAATTCAAAGCCATTCCTCCAGCTTGGATCCCATCCACATCACATCAAAATCATGACAAGATTTTAGCATTACAATACTTGCTTCAAAGCCAAAACTCATAGCAACATTATCTCCTTACAATTCAACATAATCCAGCCCTTGATCACATAGATGAGTGGTCAATTTATAGGAATATGAAGGAGGTTTGGTCATAAATGGTGGCATTCAATGGCCTTCCATACTAAGAATTAGTTCCATGGAGGAAGGGATGAGAGGATAGGATGCACCTCAACTCATTCCTCATCCATTTTCGAGCTCATAGGAGTTGATAAGTGAGGAAGCCTTCTAGATGACTCCAAAATATAAGAAAATTCCCCAAACCCTATGTGAATTTTGTTCATTCTCGCCTACCGTAGGTGAAAGAAAGCCTAAGTGCTCTGCAAAGCACCCTGACAGTGGACTCAACTGCTCTACAATGCACCTCCATAAGGGCTTACCTGCATTGGTCCCTCTAGAGGCTATTTCTAGATGTCTTCAAGTCATGAAACTATCTGGGAAGAAGGAATTCAAAGGGGTGACTTTTTTAGGGCATGAAGCAACTGAAATTAGGGTTTTATAAGCCCTAAAACACTAATCTGGATGTTAGGATTTGATGTGCCTAAATGGATTTGTAATAGCTGCCCCCTAAAGCATGAAGTTCGAAAAATGCCAATGTTGAATGAAATGCTTTACAATGTGATGAGGAGGTATCAAAGTGGAAGGTGACCTGCATCCATTACAATACATATATCATGATATTTGATTTTACATGAATTGTTGAGGGAAGGCATACCCATGCACAGCTTATAAACTTTCATTACATGTACATAAATAGTCATCTACAGATATAGACCCATGATTAGAATGACCATTAATGTAAATCCATTGTACATATTATTTAGTACTCCTGAAATCGTAGCCCGGATGGATGAAACTAGATTCGGGGTCTTCTATCTCATTCAATCATTTGCTCAAGTATGAGTCTAACCATGTGAATATGTGATTTGAAGTCGAACATGGGAAGACACCATATGATTACCAGCTAATGAAGTAAGCTGTTAACATATGCGAGATAAATCACCGATAATGATAGTGATCCTCAAGGTACTGCAGTACATTCTGCATGGTGTGAATGGATGATTTGATGTCGAACACCATACAAAGTCTCTCGGTCGAAGGCCACTGACGTATGCCTATCCTCAAAAGTGAGAAACTTGCCATTGATGCATGCAAGCTTCAAGGTACTGAATGGGTGTTTCTAAGTCAACTTCTTGGACAATGAGCTGATGTTGACAAGAAGTGACTTGCTGCAGGAGGGCCTTCATGTATCCCACATCAATGACATGAAATGAGTGTAGTGATTTTGGAAATGGAATTTGACTGACAACATAAGGTTCAGGAATGGCGATCATGAAAATGAAGGTTTGTGGTATTGCAAAGGATGAATTTTGACTCAATGACTTCTCTTGAACATGTCGGAGACACTAAAATGAATTGGTAGCATTGACCCAAAACAAAGTGATGGATGGTATGATAGACCAACGGTATGATAACCATCAAGTTGATAACCCAACCCAAATAGTCATGGTGATGGAGTGAAAGTGTCATGTTCAAGAGCGTCCTGCTATCATAAAGTGGTTTTCCCCTTTTTCCCATTTTCCCCGGTCATTGCTGACCAGTACCTCTTTATGTTTATCAATTTTGAGGAGGATAACATATGCTTGTTGTATAATTTCACCCCTCAGGCGAATCCATCACTATTTGATGTTTTAACGAGTCTAGCAAAGGTGAAACTCGGTCTTGTCTAGATGGACAAGTTTATCACTATTCAATGTTTTAATGAGTTTAACAACAAATATAACTCAGTCCTTTTCATGTTTAGAGAGTTTGAAAAGGGACAAAAAGAAAACTCCACAAGTTCTTTTTCATAAATTAATCTCTCAAGCCTGAAAAAGTGTAAAATAATACAAGAGAGATATCATTTCCAATCTGTTAACGAGTTGGAAAGGACAAATACTCGACAATATTTTCATGTTTAAAGAGTCTGGAAAGAGCTTAAAGAGGACTCCAAGGGGGTTCCTTTTTCGTTTTTAATAGAGCTCGAAAAAGAGATAAAAGTGTGCTCTGCAGTCAAAGGTACAATTTACAATCAAGCACATTGAATTCTGTAAGTCAGTGGCAAAACCTGCTCAAAACACCACCAAATGGATTAAAAATATTTGTTTCATAGGCAAAAATATGTACATGCCAATGTTTAATCAATTAATGAACATGAAATAAACATAAAACAAGTTTTTTAGCATGACATTTTACCATTTGGAACTTACCATTCAGTTTTGTGCTCTAAGCTTAGTTTTTACCTCGACCTTCACTAGTTGATTGCAAGAGATTTTGCAGACCATTTCTTGGGCCGTCTAGACTAGGTACGAACTAAACCTCTCTACTTTCTTTTCAAGTCATTCTTTTGTCATTTCATGCAAGTTTTAGAGTTTTTTGGGGCCCCTGGGGTTTCATTTTTTCCCTGGGATCAGCGCAGGATTTCACATTGAAAACTACACTAAAGAGCACTCAGATAGAAGCCTATATGCTCTCCAGTGCACTGTCTCTATGCCTTGGCTGCACTAGGCAAATTTCCCAAGTTTGTTTTAGTTGTTTTCTCCAAAATTTGTCCTATTTTTTGCATGGAAAGGATCCTAATTAAGCTTATGTTGTGTTTTAGGCTTTCATTGGATCAGAATGTTGATTACATGGCGAGAAAGATAGCATGAAGAACAAGACATGGTTTCCGTAAACAATCCAGGGATAGTTGAGGCCCTCAAAACTTGCGGGTTACTCAAATACTTCATGTTTTCTAGAATGTGGCAACAAATAGAATTGTTGTAGTTCCTTGTTCGTGCATGGGATCCGATAGATTAGACTTTTCACATTAGGGACAAGATGGTCCTACTGTGCTATACAACAACCCCCCATTTCATAAAATTCTTATTTAAAACTCATAATATGAAATGGGTCCCTTTTTAAAACTTAGATTTGTGAATAAATCGGTATTAACTCTTCATTAGAAAAACCTCATCAAAAGGTCCAATGCGAATGATACATTTTAAAATAGACCTTTTTGAGTTAAAATAAAGTGGGTTTATTTTAAATAATTATAAGAGTTCTTTGTTATTGTGATAAAGCGATCGCAAGATCGCATATCGCAATGATAAGAAGACATATATAAAAGACCCATTGACTCACACCGATCTGAAAAGGAAATCACTATCAGATATCGAGAAAAGGCAAAAAAAATAGCATAAAGGAACACCTCCCTCACTTCTCCGATGCGATAAAGTGTATCGGCATCGGCAGTCGGTCGTAACAACCCAGTACATAAAGCATGACACATTCAAATCCTCTGATGCAATAAGTGTATTGTCATCGACGATCGGCGATGTTGCAATGGCATAAATAATATAACCCGAACCCATCCCTGATTGTGATGCATTAAATCAAGGCACGTGTTTCAAAACATATTTAAAAGGCTTGCATGCAGTGTATCACCTTTTAGAAGTCGGAAGATATTCTGGGCTATGATTAAAGCCTTTCCATACACGTTACGGATCACAGATTACGATTTATCTCTGGTTATTCGTCAAAGAATCTAAGCCATGCTTGAATGGGTCATTCATCATATAAACGATATAATGAGTATTCATGAACTCCTTTACCATGATTGATAGGTTAAACGACCAATTAATGAAGCAGGTTTGGCGAGATTTTCCTTTAGATTCCATCTACGGAAATTTGCTATAATCCTTTATTATACACCAATTGAAATAATTCTTTCATATTGGGTTACACTAGCCATTCTCTGTATCACGTTGGTTTTATTCCTTGTGCAGAACTCTGCCGAAATAACGAATTTGAAACAAATGGGAAAGAAATATAAGAAACTCGTAGCAACAACGGCTCCTACAGCAATAATGCAATCAACCAATGATCCAGGACCAAGTAAAAAAAGTCTAATCTCAGATAGTACATGTCTTGGCCTTGGAAATACAAGTTGGCAAAGCATCTACAATCTAATTGAAGCAGAGGATCCTGAGGAAGTATCGGGAGAAGCTACTGCAGATTCAACTAGAAAATCAGAAGCTTCCCTGAAAGATTTAGCTTATTCATATTTAAACAGGATAGCAACATGTGAGAAAATTCTTCCATACGCTGATGTAGTGAGATGGGTGGTAGAATAAATTATGGTTTTAAACGGAACAATTTTCACAATGGATGGAAGGATTTTTGGCTCATTTTAGCCTAATGACTTAAGGAAGATGTATCACTTGCCTGAACCCAAAAAGAAATACAACAAATCCTTTCTTGAAAAGTTCGCAGAGGAGAATGAGACTGAGTCGGCCCCAATTAGGCAGTGGAGATAGAATCCTGCAAGGCACAAACATGAATCATCAGGTAAGTACTCTGTAGATTCGCTATGTTCTCCTTACTGTTATGCTAGGGCAATGATGTGTAGAATTTGGGGATTGCATGATTCTGCAAAGTTCACTATTGAAACGGTTCCTTTGATGGAAGTGGCGGTTAACAGTGAAATGATGGATTGGGAAAATATATTGTCCGACAAATTAGCCACTGCAATTCTTGAATTTAGATCAAATACACGCATCACCACCAGAACTATTCCCCCTTTTTATTATAGTGCTTATATTATGGATACTCTTTGCTTTAATTTTGAATATCCTATACTCGGGTGGAGATGGACTTCACAAGACCCTAAGCCAATCCACATTTATCATCAAAAATTATGGAAGGCACACTATAAAGACCACTTGTACCAAATCTGTAATGGTTTCATGTTACCTATATATTATTCCATTTTTGATAAGCCTACCCCAAATATTTCCATGGAAGCAGAGATTGACTTGACTACTATAGGGAATTGGTTCAGGGAAGACAAGTTCACATATATAAGGGTTTTTGGTAGTCTTGCAAGACCTCATATCCTTCCTCTGTATGTACCTGATAAGCTGTTAGCTCGAGAATTGGTGTACCAAATAACAATAGCAGGAACATCCAAAACTCTTAGGAATTCTAAAAAGCAGGCTTGGCCTACATTTCCTTTGAGATGCAGTGTTTACACTCTACGTGATTACAAGCATGTGGAAAAGGAGGCAGAAAAAATAAACATGCTCAATCTTGCAACCATTCCTAACAGGCAATTCGATCTAAGGAAAGTTGCCTATACCATTCTTGAACAAGCCAAACTTACAAAGTTTGAACATGAAAAAGATGAATTTGATGACCTGTTTTCTTCAGCAGAATCATTGTTCCAGGTACAAACATTGGCCAAAATGAGATATAACGATGAAGGGATGGTAGAATTTAATAGGCTCAGAGAACAGAGGTTGCAAACTGTACCTCTGGACTTATTAGCTACAACCCCAACAACCTAGTCAAGCGAGCCTGAACGACAAATTATTGATAAACCTCTTGCTATAGAGAAGATTCCCGAAAAAGGAAAAGAACCAGAGTAGGAGAAAGAGCAGGAGAAAGAGTAGAAAAAGGAACAGGACAAGGGTAGTGAACACATCCATATAGATACTCAGAATGATCCCAAGCTCCTAAAGGAATGGCAACAGTTCGATTCCATTATAAGCAATATTGAAGGTTCACAAGGTTTCAGCACACCTAAAATAACAATCGGTCAAGAGACAGCGACAACTATAGTTCCAATTGAAGGACCTAGTGGCCTACCCACTAGTGAAGATGTAGAAATAATTCCTAAGGATCCATCTGATCAGATTGTTTTGCAAATAGAAGATATACCACCATTAGATATCTTTTACAGTCCCAAACATAGGGCTGTAGTGAAAAGACAGAGGAAAAGGAGAAGACTTGATCAATCTTCCCTTTTACCTTTACAAACAGAGATGGCTAATGTGGTATGGAAAGAAGAATTCAATCCTTCCGAAGACCTCACAAAACTTTCTCAGTACGCCAAAGCTTACGCGGCAGCTACTATGGATAAAGCATAGGAAGTAAGCAATTTACTCAAGGAAAAGGACTAAACAATTGTTTCCTTACAGTCACAGGTATCCAAGAGACAGCAAAGAATAGAACAGCTAGTACAGCAGCTAGCATAACAACAACTGATAAAGAATCAATTAAATGAACAATTGATCAAAGAGAAGCAGAGGATTGATCAAAGCGCAGTGCAGAAACAAAAAGAATTATCTGTGGCATTAACCAAGCTGAAGACAATGAATGAATAGATTATTAAGACAAAAGATGAGCAAATCGCTCAATTATCACAACAAGTAGAAAAATTCAAAGGTCTTCCTCAACCAGCAGATTTCATGTTTGAAGCCCTCGAGATCAATCAAGCATTGATTACACAGCTAAAATTTCTATGTCATAATATTTCCCTGGCTAAGCCCCTCTATGAGATTACTTCATCAATAATTGACAAATTAGTCGAAGCTAGGGAGGATTTGGAACAAGCTGATGACACTTTAACCAAATTTCTTGCTTGGCAAGAAACCAGTGAAGGACAAGCCACAAATCTGCCTAAAATTCTAGAGTGACATAAAGAAATCCTTTTCCTAGAATGGCGGTCACAATTGATGAAAGCAGAAAGAGAAACCTCAAGATGCAAATTATCAACCAGTAATTTAATTGAATTAATCAATAATACTCTTCATCTATCTAATTTGATTTCACAGTGCACCCCAGGTAAATTGCCATAAGCCAAGGCATTGGAATAAACGTGCAATTAAGAATTCGAGAAGAATGGGAGATTAATCGCAGGCATCCAAAGTTTAACTTGGGATTCCTTTTGGTTTTTCCTAGTTAAGCCATACAATCAAAGGGCAACGCTCAAATGTTTAACTGATGCAATTGGTTACATGATTCCTGAAATTTATGATACCACATATTCAACCCAGTTGCATTCTCGTCTGAGTCACCCTACAAAATTGCAACCAATGCTTGCTATCTGCCAGCTCAAGCCACAGGAAGATCGTCTAAAATAATGAATTATGCTGCCGACTACAAACATGCCTATTTTGAGGGGATTTTCATGATTTAGTTATACCACCTAGTAGCATTTTTATTTCATAATTAGTTACCTTAGATAGTATTTATAGACCCTTTCATTCATTTAGAAAGGGTCCTCAGTTTTTCTATAAACTCAAATTAGTAAGTTACACTATTGTACTTCTGATATATTTTTATGAAGACTGGGCCAGTATTCTGAATTTTAACGAAGGAATATTTGATGATATGCACACTATTGCTTTATTGTGGAAGTGTTTCTAAGTTGGAAGAAGGAATTTGAATGCGATTGATATTGGGAGTGATTCAAATAATATATGGTACTACTATCTATGCTCTTGCTTCATTCTTTAATGTGAATCGGCATTTATTTAATCTTGCTATCATTGGATATATATATGGGTGTGTGTGTGTGTGTTTTAACAGCAGTCCTTATGCGTATCACTATTGAATGTTTAAGGAGTGTTATTCCTTCAATCATATTTATGTCAATGATATATGAAGAATAGTGTAATAATGTTTTAATCATTACTTTGTTCAACTACTTGAACAAATTAATTATCATACGAATAAATCTCTTGATTTACTAATAGAGTCATCTATATGCCTGTTTGTGGATAAAGATCATCAAAAGTTACACTAAAGCAGAAATTCCCAGGATAGATTAGTTGTTTATAATTTTACTTTTAAAGTCATCATCCATTATCATTAGATAGCAGAAATCCACCACTTATCCATCCCATCTTCAAATTATTGGGAAATTGGTCCCATTATTTCCAGTCGGAGCCACCACACCAAACGGAAAAGGAGTTTCCTTTAAGGTCTGGACTGGGTGGTTTTCCCCGATGTGTTGCAGTGATTTTCAAGGCATCAACATTTTTGGTGCTAGAAGGAGGGCATGAACTGTGAATGGTGAGCAAACCCAAACCTATAGACCATTCTGAGAGTAAATCTCCCTGCACCTCACCTCGAACCTCCCGTTTGCATGCTGGAACACCAGTGTTCAAACCAGAAGAAGAGGAGTCAACCACAACTTCTCAAACTCAACATACAACAAAAATATTAAGTCCTGAGTATCCTGAAGTTTAGTCTCTCATCCATAAACTTCAAGGCTTTTCAATATCACCATAGAAATCTGAGGTATCTCAAGGCAGTGAGACTTCGCAATTCAATCCACCTCACCCTCTCACCAGACTTTAGAGCGGGAAGCTCAGTATTGAACCTACTGAGTTGCCTTTACCCAAAAGGAAAAGGGTAAAGAAGACCACTGAAGGATCTGACACTGAGACTTTCTCATCATCATCCTCCATATCATCCTCTCTAGTGCGAAGTCACCCATTGACCCCTCAATTACACATTCTTGTTCAACAAGGATCAGGAATTTCAACATCCCAACCTCAAACTTCAATATCAACTCCTTCTCAAACATCTGAAATTTCATCCGCAATATCATCTATTATTAATTTGACAATGGCTCAAAATCCATGGAGTAGTCCTGGTGCGATCACTATTCCTGCACCATTACATCCATTGCCAGATTCTCCTGAAAAATGGTTGCCAAAATTTAATCCAGATACAGGAACACCAGCCGAGGAGCATATTAACAATTTCATGTTGTCAGTTAATTTAAAAGGAGTGACAGAAGAAGATGTTGTTGTTAGGCTTTTCCCTTATACTTTACAAGGATCAGCTGGGTCTTGGTATTTTTCCCTGCCCTCTGGATCCATTACGAGTTGGAACATTTTCCAAGAACATTTTCTGACTAAGTATGGCGATGACAGATCTTTAGCAACATTAATCAACGATATCTCAAATCTTAGGATAGAATCCAAAGAACCTATAAAGGAGTTCAACTCACGATTCAATAAACTCTTGAATAAGATTCCAACTGCCTCTAAACCAAGTGAGAAAATCAGAAGCGAATGGTATATAACAGCCCTACCCTCAAATATAGCTATTTTTGTAGATAGAGCTGCAAAACCAACTTTAGCTGAAAACATGAAAGAGGCGCTTGCTGTAGAGAAACACATTATTGATTTAGAAAAGAAAGCTGCTCTTGAAGATAGAAAATCAAAAAATGTTTCTTTCAAGGATGATTCAAAGAAGAAAACCCCTAAAGATCCATATGATATGGGGGGTCTCCAAAAAGTTCTCAAGACTATGTCAAATGAGATGGTAGAAATAAAAAAGCAAGTAGCTGAGACTTCAACAAAAAGGCCATTTAGGAGTTTTAAGAAAACTGAATCAAAACCACCAAATGTTATATCTAATGCAGATTCAGATCCTAAAGAGGAAGAAGAAGATGAAACAATCTTATCATCCACAGAACCTGAAGAAGAAGAGATTATAGAATGTCATGGAATGTGGGACTTTATTTTACCTAATTCCGATACAGAAAATGAACAGGAAGCTTTCCCTGTGTCTACCAGGAGTAAGGGTACTCCTGAACCTGTTCAGTCAACTTCAAAGAAAAGGGATGTAGGTACCACTACTACCGAAGAAAAGGTTCCCACAAAGAAAGTTGTGGCGACTCCATCCCAAAATTAGCCATCATCTTCAAGTTCACCTTCAACATCTAAGACATTAGTAGTTACAGATTCTATGGAATATAATATTATCAAAGACATGAAGAAGAAAAAGGCAAATATTACTATGTTTGAACTTAGCAAACTCAAACATCAACAGAAATTACTTCTTAAAGAGCTAAATGGTGTACCTTCTTCACCTCTTCCTAATGCTGTAATGTCCAAAGATACTAATGATTCAGGCCAGCCACCTCCTGGTAGAGCGGAAGCTACTGATGTCGTTTTAATTGGAGAGATCGAATTCACATATGCCTCCTTTCCTCTTAACCTATGAGATCTATAACAGAAATCTACACAACTGTTTGATTGACTCAGGGGCTTCTTCTAATATAATGCTAGCTTCAGTTTGTTCCAAACTGAACATTGAACCCCAAAAGTCTACAATTCACATTGTACAGTTGGATAGAAAAAAGGTCCAGGTTTTAGGAGAAATCATCTCAGTAACTATCAGGTTATCAGCTAATCCAAGAGTGGTTTAGAGAAATGATATTCTAATCACTGATATACCAGAATTTTATGGGTTGATTCTGAGTAGAGACTGGTCTGAGAAACTCCATGGTTATATTTCCACCGATTGGTCCCATATGTGGCTACCTTATAAAGGAAAGCCAAATCAGATCAAGATCGATCGAGAGAAACACATGACCCACACTGTTACTAAACTCGAGTAGGAAAATCAACCAATAGCGTTCAATAACAATATTTTGGGGAATTACTCATCCGAATCATTCCTTGGCAATTTTGCTGCCCAACCATCTCCTTTCTTAGTTAATAATTTCACATCTCAAATTGAAAATTTTTCACAAACTGATAAATCAAGATGTGTCAATATTTCTGGAGAGATTGTAAATAAAATTGTTGATAATCCTTTATTTTGGTCACTATACTTTGAGGGGTCTAAATCTAGTGAAGGTGCAGGAGCAGGGTGTATTTTAGTTAGCCCAGAGGGAGAAAAAACCATGTTATCATGCAGATTGGAATTCGAATGCACAAACAATACAGCGGAATATGAGGCCTTAGTTCAAGGACTCTATAAAGCGATTGGTCTTAAAGTTCAATATTTGAAAGTGTTCGAAGATTCAGAAATTGTTATAAAACAAGTTAGAAATACAATTCATTGCCTTTCTAGTCATCTCAAACACTATCAGTCTTTGGTACAGGAACTCACATCTCAATTTTTAGCATTCAATATTTCTCCCATCCCTAAATCCCAGAACACAGCAGCCGACCTACTAGTTAATGTTTCCTCTAAGCTCCTTTCATCTAAAGATTACAGCCCAGACAGATTTTCAGTAGAATTAATGTTTAGACCATCAATCCCTAATAATGTCAATTGGCGAGTGTTCAATCACGATGAAGACATTTTAAATTTCTTGACTTCTGACAAGTCCTATGATAATAAAATCATTGATGAAAGTGATCATGACCTTCAAATGAAGGAAAAACAAGAAGAAAACTCAATAATTAAGCCAGTGGTCAAGCTTGAAGATCTTTTTGATATTAAAGACAGGTTTAAACAGGTAACCAATTCAAAGCTCCAGAGTTCGACTTTAAGATTTGAATTGGTAAACCTAGGTACTGAAAAAAATCCTCAAAACATCAATTTAGGATTAGGACTTTCTTCAAAAGAAAGAATTGCATTCATTAGACTATTGCGTAAGAACAAATATGTCTTTGCTTGGAAATATGATGATTTGAAAACATATGATGCATCGATCATTCAACATACTATTCCAATGCTTTCTGAACAAAAAACAGTGCAACAGAAATTAAGGAAAATTCACCCTAACCTAGAGAGTCAAATAAATACTGAGCTAAATAAACTCTTAAAGGCTAAGATAATTTTTCCTGTTAGACATTCAAAATGGGTATCCAATATGGTGCCAGTTAGGAAGAAAAATGGCGACATCAGGATTTGCATCGATTTCAGAAATCTTAATAAGGCAAGCCAAAAGGATAACTTCCCTTTACCTACCATGGAACAGACACTCCATTCAGTAGCTGGTTCTGAGTTAATGTCCTTTTTATATGGTTTTTCAGGATATAACCAAATCCTGGTCCATCCTGATGACAGACTCAAAACTACCTTCAGAACCAAGTGGGGAACTTATGCTTATCAAAAAATGCCTTTTGGGCTTATCAATGCTGGAGCTACATTCCAAAGAGAAATGGACATAACATTCAAAGGTTTGATTAATAAATCAGTAGTTGTCTATTTAGATGATAGTACTGTATTTTCTAAAAAGAGGTCAAATCATTTACATGATTTAAAACAAATCTTTGAACGCTGCAAATGGTATGGTATCTCATTGAATCCAAAAAATTCCTTTTTTGCTCTTAATCAAGGAAAGATTTTAGGCTTTATTGTTTCAAAGCATGGAATTTACATTGATCCAAATAGAATTAAAGAGATTTTTCCCAGATTTTTCCCAGATTATTTTGCCATTACAAACCATGATCAAGAAAAATTCGGTGTTTAAATGGGGGCCTATAGAGAAAGAGGCATTTTATTCCATCAAACAATCAATCATAAATGCCACTACTTTAAGCACTCCTAATTTTTCAAAACATTTCATGCTATATACCCTTGCATCTGCTTCATCTTATGCAGCAGTGTTGACTCAGATTAACGATCAAGACTTGGAAGCACCAATCTCATTTTACAACTCAAATCTTCAAGGTGATGAACTTAATTATTCGGAAGTTTAAAAGAAGCCTTTGTTGTATACAAAGCCATAAAACACTACAGACCCTTTCTCTTGAAAGCTCATACAAAAGTTATAGTTCCTTTTTCAACAGTAAGACAATTATTAGTTCAAAAGGAATTAGGAGACAAGAGAGCAAATTGGGTCATAGCATTACAAGAATATGACTTAGAAATCAAACCAGCAAAGATTGTCAAAGGCCAAGGTTTTTGCAGGTTGTTAACAAGAGCATCCAATATTCAGGAACCTGAAGGTACAGAAGACACTGAAGAAATCAATTAGATAAGTATCACAGATCCTGAATTGCAATATGCATATCTGATTTTCTATTTGAAAAATGGATACGCTCCTTCTAATATTTCCTATTAAAACAAATGTGCCATTAGATTGAAAGAAAAAACCTTCATAATTTTAGATGATGTATTGTTTAGACAAAATTATGATTCAATTTTATTAAGATGCTTAGAAAAACTTGAAGCACAAAAGGTTTTGTAGGAGCTACATGATGGACCAGCAGGAGGACATTTTGGAGCTGATACAACAACTCACAAAGTCATTCATGTTGGATATTATTGGCCAACCCTATTTAGAGATACTCACGAATATGTAAGGAAATGCCAATATTGTTAAACCTCCAGTGGAAGAGAAAAGAAGCCAGCTTTCCCTTTGCAACCAGTTAACATTGAACAACCTTTTGAACAATGGGGATTGGATATCATTGCGGAAATCATTCCACATTCATCCAAACAGCACAGATATATCCTTACAGCCACCGATTACTTCACTAAGTGGGTTGAAGCAATTCCTTTAAAGACAACAAACTCTGAGGCAATCATGGAATTCATAGATCAATTCATTATTACCAGGTTTGGTGTCCCAAATGCCCTTGTTTTTGATAATGCATCTTATTTCTCTGGAAATTCTATATTTGAGTTTTATATCAAAAGAGGATTTAAAATGAAGTATTCTGCAAATTACTACCCCCAGGGTAATGGTTTAGCAGAATCCACCAATAAAAATCTTATCAAAATTATTAAGAGAACTATTGAGCAGAATCATAAAAACTGGCATAAATCTTTGATATTGCACTATGGGCTGACAGAATAACACAGAAGGCCTCCATAGGCACTTCTCCATTTAATCTAGTATATTGAAAAGAAGCTGTCATACTAGCAAATTTAATACTCCCATCACTAGCTTTAGTGCAGTTTATTGAAGAAAGTCCCTCATCTTCTATTCAACTAAGACATGATCAATTTTTGAAACTAGAAGAAGAAAGGGAAAAGGCCAAAATTATACATGCAAAACATCAGCAAATTATCAAGTCATATTTTGAGACAACCTCAACCAGTTCAAAACAATTACAAGTTGGTGATCTAGTTTTGAAATGGGACAAAGCCCATGAGGATAAAGGAAAACACACTAAGTTCCAGAAAATGTGGCTTGGACCATTTCAAATCAACGACAAGATAGGCCCTTCTACTTTTATATTGCAAGACCTATCAGGAAAGAGAGATTCTCTTCCTGTTAATGGTCTTATCTTGAAAAAATTCTTCAGTTGAGGAGGTAACCCCTTCTCCCTTTGTAAATATTCAATTTTCAGCAAAATTTGTGTGCATAACTTATTTTTAGGATTTTGAGAAAATAAAGTTGTAAGAGGCCTGTCATTGGTTTTTGCTATATTGAAAAAGTCACTCAAAAGAAATAGTTCTAATATTTACTTTTGAAAAATGGAAGCCTTAAAATGAAAGAAAGATTTCTAGGAAATTAGGTATATTTAAATTCTGAAAACCCCATTTTATTTCTCTAAAATCTTCTCAAGATTTAGAACTATTGTAAATCATTCTAATGTTTTCAAATGGCCTAAAAACGGTTATCAATACAAAACGGGAACTGATTCAGTCTTAGCATCTTCAACTCCCACTCTGTCATCCATATTCTCTTAAGGAGAAAAGTGTTCATCCCATTCATCAAAGTTTATAATTACTCAGGGTGTAATTCTAAAATATGTTTGATATAAAAGATAAGAGGTCTTATTACAAGCCTGCTTACCATGATCATAGGGGAATAGTTCAACTGACATTACCAATATTGCATACCAAAACATGGTAATGGCTTATAATTTTAAGACAAGGGGTCTCATCATGAGCCAACTTGTTCAGTTAAATTACAACTAGTGATTGGCATTATTAAATAGCTAGCCACCAAACCAGGAGAATGGCTTTTTATCTGAAAAAAATAAGAAAAAAGAAAAATGATACAAAAATACGGAGACATATTTTTGGATTCATTCTTTTTAATTATACTCTGAAATGGATGGAATAATGAATGATCAAATGGTTAAAAGGTATCCCTGTCGAGACTATAAACGTTTGGTGGCAGCAGAGGCTCTACCTATGACAAAGGAGTCATTATAAAGCTAAGTTGGAAAAGATTTTTTGTTTTATCATTATCAACCAATTAAGGCTAATTTTAAAGTTAGAATGTATTTAAATTTAATACGAGAAGAAAATAGCAGAAATAGTTATCATTATATTCAAAATTTATGATTGCTATTTATATTAGAATTTTTTATCAGATAAGATTTCCAGATTGAGAAAATTTAAGTATTTTAATTAATTTCTCAGAGATAATTGTTTCTCCCAGAGAATCGCCAATTGTTGTGCTATACAACAACCCCCCATTTCATAATTTTTTACTTAAAACTCATAATATGAAATGGGTCCCTTTTTAAAACTTAGATTTGTGAATAAATCGGTATTAACTCTTCATTAGAAAAACCTCATCAAAAGGTCCAATGGGAATGATATATTTTAAAATAAGCCTTTTTGGATTACAATAAAGTAGGTTTTTTTTTAATAATTATAAGAGTTCTTTGTTATTGCGATAAAGCGATCGCAAGATTGCATATCGCGATGATAAGAAGACATATATAAAAGACCCAATGACTCACGCCGATCCAAAGAGGAATCGCTATCGGATATTGGGAAAAGGCAAAAAACATAGCATAAAGGAATGCCTCCCTCACTTCTCCAATGCGATAAAGTGTATCGCCATCAGAAATCGGTTGTAACAACCCAATACATAAAGTACGACACATTCAAATCCTCCGATGCGATAAGCGTATCGTCATCAGCGATAGGCGATGTTGCAATGGAATAAATAGTATAACCTAAACCCATCCCCTATTGCAATGCATTAAATCAAGGTGTGTGTTTCAAAACATATTTAAAAGGCTTGCATGAAATGTATCACCTTTTAGTAGTCGCAAGATATTCTGGACTATGATTAAAGCCTTTCCGTTCACGTTACCGATCACCGATTGCGATTTATCTCTAGTTATCCGTCAAAGAATCTAAGCCACACTTGAATGGGTCATTCATCATATAAACAATATAATTGGTATTCATGAACTCCTTTACCATGATTTACAGGTTAAACGGCCAATTAATGAGGCAGTTATGGCGAGATTTTCCTTTAGATTCCATCTGCGGCAATTTCACTATAATCCTTTATTATACGCCAATTGACATAATTCTTTCATATTGGGTTATACTAGCTATTCTCTATATCACGTTGGTTTCATTCCTTGTGTACCCGTAGCAACAACGGCTCCTACAATAACAATGCAATCAACCAATGATCGAGGACTAAGTAAAAAAGGTCTAATCCCAGACACTACATCTCTTGGCCTTGGAAATACAAGTTGGAAAAGCATTAACAATATAATTGAAGCAGAGGAGCCTGAGGAAGTATCGGGAGAAGCCACTGCAGATTCAACTAGAAAAATGGAAGCTTCCCTGAAAGATTTAGCTAATTCATATTTGCACAGGATAGAAGCATGTGATAAAATTCTTCCATACACTGATGTAGTGAGATGGGAGGTAGAAGAAATTCCGGTTTTAAACAGAACATTTTGCACAATTGATGGAAAAAATTTTGGCTGATTTCAGCCTGATGACTTAAGGAAGATGTATCACTTTCCCGAACCCAAAAATAAATACAACAAAGCCTTTCTTTAAAAGTTCGTAGAGGAGAACGAGACTGAGTCGGCCCCAATTAGGTAGTGGAGACAGAATCCCGCAAGGCACAAATATGAATCATCAGGTAAGTACTCTGTAGATTCGTTGTGTTCTCCTTATTGTTATGCCAAGGCAATGATGTGTAGAATTTGGGGATTGCATGATTCTGCAAAGTTCACTATTGAAATGGTTCCTTTGATGGAAGCGGCGGTTAACAGTGAAATGATGGATTGGGCAAATATATTGTCCGACAAATTAGCCACTACAATTCTTGAATTTAGATCAAATACACGCATAACCACCAGGACTATTCCCCCTTTTTATTATAGTGCTTATATTATGGATACTCTTTGCTTTAATTCTGAATATCCTGTACTCGGGTGGAGATGGACTTCACAAGACCCTAAGCCAATCTACATTTATCATCAAAAATTATGGAAGGCACACTATAAAGACCACTTGTACCAAATCTATAATGGTTTCATGTTACCTATCTATTATGCCATTTTCGATAAGCCTGCCCCAAAGATTTCCATGGAAGCAGAGATTGACTTGACTACTGTAGGGAATTGGTTTGGGGAAGACAAGTTCACATATATAAGGGTTTTGGTAGTATTGCAAGACCTCATATCCTTCCTCTGTATGTACCTGATAAGCTGTTAGCTCGAGAATTGGCCTACCAAATAAAAACAGCAGGAACATCCAAAACTCTTAGGAATTCTAAAAAGCAAGCTTAGCCTACATTTCCTTTGAGATGCAGTGTTTACACTCTACATGATTACAAGCATGCGAGAAAGGAGGCAGAAAAAATAAACATGCTCAATCTTGCAACCATTCCTAACAGGCAATTCAATCCAAGGAAAGTTGCCTATACTGTTCTTGAACAAGCCAAACTTACAAAGTTTGAACATGAAAAAGATGAATTTGATGACCTGTTTTCTTCAGCAGAATCATTGTTCCAGGTACAAACATTGGCAAAAATGAGATATAATGATGAAGGGATGGTAGAATTTAATAGGCTCAGAGAACAGATGTTGCAAACTGTACCTCTAGACTTATTAGCTACAACCCCAACAACCCAGTCAAGCGAGCCTGAATGGCAAATTATTGATAAATCTCCTGCTATAGAGAAGATTCCCAAAAAAGTAAAAGAACCAGAGTAGGAGAAAGAGCAGAAAAAACAACAGGATAAGGGCAGTGAACACATCCATATAGATACTCAGATTGATCACAAGCTCCTAAAGGAATGGCAACAGTTCGATTCCATTATAAGCAATCTTGAAGGTTCACAAGGTTTCAGCACACCTAAAATAACAGTCAGTCAAGGGACAATGAAAACTACAGTTCCAATTGAAGGAACCAGTGGCCTACCCACCAGCGAAGATATAGAAATAATTCCTAAGGATCCATCCAATCAGATTGTTTTGCAAATAGAAGATATACCACCATTAGATATCTTTTGCAGTCCCAAACATAGGTTGTAGTGAAAAGACAGAGGAAAAGGAGAAGACTTGATCAATCTTCCCTTTTACCTTTACAAACAGAGATGGCTAATGTGGTATGGAAAGAAGAATTCAATCCTTCCGAGGACCTCATAAACTTTCTCAGTACTCCAGAGCTTACTCGGCAGCTACTATGGATAAAGCATCAGAAGTAAGCAATTTACTCAAGGGAAAGGACCAAACAATTGTTTCCTTACAGTCACAGGTATCCGAGAGATAGCAAAGAATAGAACAGTTAGTACATCAGCTAGCAGAACAACAACAGATAAACAATCAATTAAATGAACAATTGATTAAAGAGAAGTAGAGAATTGATCAGAGTGTAGTGCAGAAAAAAAAAAAGAATTATCTACGGCATTAACCAAGCTGAAGACAATGAATGAATAGATGAGTAAGACAAAAGATGAGAAAAACGCTCAATTATGACAACAAGTAGAAAAATTCAAATATCTTGCTCAACCAGCAGATTTTAGGTCTAAAGCCCTCCAAATCAATAAAGCATTGATTACACAGCTAAAATTGCTATGTCATAATATTTCCCTGGCTGAGACCCTCTGTGAGATTACTTCATCAATAATTGAAAAATTAGTCAAAGCTAGGCAGGATTTGGAATAGGACGATGACACTTTAACCAATTTTCTTGCTTGGCAAGAAACCAATGAAGAACAAGCCGCGAATCTGCCTGAAATTTTAGAGTCACATAAAGAAATCATTTTCCTAGAATGGCAGTCACAATTGATGAAAGCAAGAAGAGAAACCTCAAGATGTAGATTATCAACCAGTAATTTAATTGAATTAATCAATAATACTCTTCATCTATTTAACTTGATTTCACAGTGCACCACAGGTAAATTGCCGTTAGCAAAGACGTTGGAACAAACATGCAATCAAGAATTGGAGAAGAATGGGAGATTAATCAAAGGCATCCAAAGTTTAACTTGGGATACCTTTTGGTTTTTCCTAGTTAAGCCATACAGTCAAAGGGCAACGCTCAAATTTTTAACTGATGTAATCGGTTACATGATTCCCGAAATTCATGATGCCACATATCCAGCCTAGCTGCATTCTCGTCTAAGTCACCCTCCAGAATTGCAACCAATACTTGCTATTTTCCAGCTCAATCTACAGGAAGATCATTCGAAACAATGAATTATGCTGTCGACTACAAACAGGCCTATTTTGAGGAGATTTTCATGATTTAGTTATACCACCTAGTAGCATTTTTATTTCATAATTAGTTAGCTTAGATAGTATTTATAGACCCTTTCATGCATTTAGAAAGGGTCCTCAGTTTTTGTATAAACTCAAATCAGTAAGTTACACTATTGTACTTCTGATATATTTTTATGAAGACTGGGCCAGTATTCTGAATTTTAATGAAGAAAGCTTTGATGATATGCGCACTATTGCTTTATTGTGGAAGTGTTTCTAAGTTGGAAGAAGGAATTTGAATGTGATTGATATTGGGAGTGATTCAAATAACATATGCTACTACTATCTATGCTCTTGCTTCATTCTTTAATGTGAATCGACATTTATTTAATCTTGCTATCATTGGATATATGTGTGTGTGTGTGTGTGTGTGTGTGTTTTAACAGCAATCCTTATGCTTATCACTATTGAATGTTTAAGGAGTTTTATTCCTTCAATCATATTTATGTCAATGACATATGAAGAATAGTGTAATAATGTTTTAAGCATTACTTCTTTCAACTACTTGAACAAAGTAATTATCATATGAATAAATCTCTTGATTTACTAATAGAGTCATCTATATGTCTGTTTCTGGATAAAGATCATCAAAAGTTACACTAAAGCAGAAATTCCTCGGGATAGATTAGTTGCTTATAATTTTACTTTTAGAGTAAGTCATCATCCATTATCATTAGATAGCATAAATCCACCACTTATCCATCCCATCTTCAAATTATTGGGAAACTGGTCCCATATTTCCAGTCGGAGCCACCACACCAAACGGAAAAGGAGCTGCTTTTAAGGTTCGGACCGGGTGGTTTTCCCCGATGTTGTTGCAGTGATTTTCGAGGCATCAACAGGTCCCTATTACCATTGATGATATTTATTTTCTTACCGACCTATCGAGGCAAGGTGCCCCCATCTCACTTTCTAGATTTTCCTGTGGAGGTGAATCGGTGATAGATTATATTAGATAGTTTTGTCAGCCAGGTACATAGTAGAGCAAGGATGGGAAAATAAAAATTGGGGATGTAGGTGATTTGCCTTTAAGAACGATCCTCTTCATAATCACAAAATTGGCTAGTAGTGTGACACTACATCTAGCGAACAGATCTTATATGTAGTATGCACTTGAGTGTCTAGAGCCAAAAGTTTTCAACTGGTTCAAGGTTGTGCTTTCTTTACTGAAAGAACAACTGACTAAGGTAAAAAGTGGTGTTGGGCCTTTAATATGTTATTATTATTATTAGTTTTTAACACCTATTTCATCCATTTCTACTCTTCTTTATCATGTCATTTATCATGATTTATCATATAGTTCCATTTATAATTATTTATGCTCTTATCGATAAATATTATTTATTCTCCTTTAGTTTTAATAAATTGATTATTATACATGATTTTACCAATGATGGTTTATTAATAAATTGGTTGTAACATTACTCACCATTTTTAGCCTCGAAGATATTTTCTAGATTGAAGATTTGATCTCCAGCTCATCATTAAATATTCCAACTTAGAAATTCGCTGAAATAAGAAGTACAATTTTGCATTGGACGTTTTGGGAAAATGGAGAAGAATCTGGAAAATCCAAAACATGGGTTTTGTCCAGAGAGTAGTTTTCCCAAATTTCGTCCGTACTAAGAGAAACAGAAGGTTCTCTGAAGACGTTTTTCTCAGATTCGCTGTTGTGGCCATTTTCCAAAATATCTCAACTACAATGCCAAATTCGACCTATTCCTATTGATGATTGATGAAGAGATATTCCAAATAGGATCTTGTTTATCAATTTGTTGTGATCCAATTTTGTAATGAGAATCATATTGTAATCATCTCTATTGTAACTGCTCTCTGCTCTCTCTGTATTTAAATGAAAATAGAGGTCACAGAAGGGGATTGAGGATTCATGACTCATGATGGGATAGACTATGAGAGATTAAGTTACGGATTATTAGGATAGGATAGGATAGGATAGGAGGAAAGGGGGACTGTTGCATTACCATTGTAATTCTCAAGGCTTTTGCTATTGTAAGGATTTCCCAATTTGATGATTAATATGTAATTTGGAGGTTGTTGTTCATTCACCTTTTCTGAAGTAACCCAACAACATTTGCTAGTGGCTAAGGGCCCAACCTCTGGTGGATTAAGCTGCTATTATGTATTATATCTTTCTAATTTCTGCAAGTGCGTTTTGTTTAATGATTACCTTCTGCAATTGAATCGCGTTGCCATTTTATTCCATCATAACAAGATTATTATTCATTATAACTTAAATTGTTATGCTATTCATTTTGGTTATAAAGATTCTCTGTTCACTTCAGATTTTGTCGTGCATTACAGGTTGTTGCTTATTTATTATTTTTTTTCGTTTCTATTAATTTCGTAGTGTTGTTCATTTCCATTTAGTCTTGCTGTTCGTTTAGCTTTACGGTTCATTTCCATTTAGTGTTGTTGTTCATCTTCAATAATTTAGTATTACTATTCCTTTCCATTAATATTTCATTTTCGTAAGATGAGTTTTGTTGTTCAATTCATTTCCACTAAAGATAAGCTTTGCTGTTTAGTTTTTAAATAGGCTCAGTCATTGTTCTTTTCTGCAAGGATTTGATTTCATCTTTTAATTGATATTGCAGCAAGTGTGTTTTAGTAAGCATTTCCAATTGAATTTCCATTTCCAGTTATTTTCTTTAGTGTGGATTGAAAGATCAACAACTATAAAGAATATTGACTATAGTTGTTCAAGTTCTCAGATTGGAGATCTTGCCTATGATTGATTTTCATTGGCATCAGTTTACAGGGGAGGGAGTTATCATTGTTGAGTCCTTGATTAATGATTGTTTGAGTGAATGATTTAGTTTAGAACATTTTAGTTTCTTGTTGTTCCAATTAGATTTCGTTTCCAACATTCATTTATCTTTGCATTTTAAAGCACTATACTACAAAGCATTACTCTTGAGTAAATTACTGCCTCAAACTGAGTACACTCTTGAAATAAAAAATCTTGCCCAGATTGATAATTAATGTGAAGATAAATAAGAGTTAAAAAGACACCTTTCGTCACTCAACAAGTGGTAAGACAAAGAATTTCTACTATGGTTCGATCTTAATCGATTTTACCTTAGAGAGAATCCCATTGATGCAACCACAACATGTATCACTAGGTGTAGCTGGTCCTAGAGATCCACGTATGTAGAGGTGGGTCCAATTGATGACTTGACATTCGGTTCAGTCAAAAATCATTTTTTCCCATGCATTTTTCAGTTGGCTCGAGCGACAACATCTTGTCATCGAGGAGCATCCATATTCATGGATGGACTTTTGTGGAGATCCATATTTGATTCTACTAGTTGGAGCACAATGGGGTGCTATGGGTAAGTTTTCAAACCAAAGTGTTTTTGACTTTTCAAGTTTCTACATGTTTTTTGTGTTTTTAATGTTTCCAAGAATAAACTAAAATTACTCTTATGCATCCACATGTGGATACTATTATACCTATGGGACACCAACAGGTTGCAGGTGGGCTAGCATGGAGAAACATTGGGAGAGCAATTCTCTAGGACTTGGATTTGGCCGAGACCTTAGTAGAGTTGCAGGATCACATAGAGGGATTAACCTTTGGTATTCTAGATTTCTAGATCGAGGAGGCTGCACCGCCACAATATTAGTGTTCCTAGCCACTGGGCGAGGCTTTTGCACATGATAGCATAGGCTGTGACCTGTTACCATGAGCACCACTAGATCTACTTAGGGTGTTTTCCATGCATTTTGAGTTTTTTGGATCAGATGACGAAACGTGTCTTAGACACAAATTTTGTAAAAAAATTTAAAACACCTATCTATTTTACTTTCATAGTTTTCTATGGTTATATGCAATCCTATTCAAATGATGACGTGAATTGAAAATATTACTTTTACATGTGTTGCAAATTTCTATTTAACACATAATTCATTAGAGAATCAGTTAATGTGTTAAGATTTCTAGAAATATGTTGATATTGAATGTGTTCAAAATGTCTTTCCATAATACGAACTCTAAGGAACATATGAAAAATTGTTGGATTTTAGACAGTATAAATGTTTGTTAGTTGTAGTACAATGAATTGTGAGTCTAGCCTAATGATGATTTGGCGAATGCCAAGTGAAATGACATCAGAGTAGTTCAATAAACATGCTATACTCAATGATGTTGTTCGTCGATCAACCGATACAAATCTCTTGGAAACTCACTAACTCACCACTTGGAGTGAAAATAGCACATGCTGCAGAAGACAAGTTCTGCATACTATGACGAGCACCATCGGCGTAACCAACAAAAGGTTCCAAAGACTCCAACATCTGCAACAAATGAAAAGTGGATTATTAACCAGATAAAAATCTATAAAAGATACACACACACACATGCAATGAAAGCATATATACAGTGAGTTTTACTACACTTAATCAAGCATAGTAACGTTTGAGGTACAACTTGTTTCGGGGATGTGACAATGGAATCCAATCATAATATACTAACTCGTAGGTTCCTTTTTCCAGAACATGCTTGAGAATGTAAGGATCCATCCACATTGGTTCGAATTTCCCTGCTCCAAGTTTATCATCTTCCTAATCGTAAAGCAAGATTAGGTCTCCTTCCGAGAAGATACGAGGCTTGATATTTCTAATGTATTGTGCCTTAATACATTTCTTATGCAATTCATTAGCCAATGAAACATCACAATGGGTTTCATCCAGATGGATTAATTCCCAGAAACACGCTTCTTCTTCAGAAGTGTTGGGTAACAAGTCAATCGAGAGTTTGAGCGATGAAATTTCGCATTGTATTGGTAATATTGCTTCCAAACCATACACCAACTGAAAAGGTGTGAATCTAGTTGCATTTCTCACCAAGTTTTGATATGCCCACAAGGCAGAGTACAGGATTAAGTGCCATTTTCACTTATGAACCCATATTATTCTCTGTAACATCTGCTTCAGGACATTGTTGATGGCTTCAACTTGTCCATTTGCTTGCAGGTAATAAGGGGTAGAACTAGCATGTGACAATCCTAACTTAGCAGTCAACTCAACCATCATTTGATTGCAAAAATGCGACCCATGATCTATAACTATGGCTTGTGGTACACCAAACCAAGCAACCACATGGTTAAAAAAGAAAAGAACGGTCGTTTCGCCGCTGTTGTTCAATGTTTGCATTGCCTCGGCCCATTTGGTAAAATAGTCAATGGTGACTATAATATACCCATGCCCCCCAGTCGAGGTGGGGTTACATGTCATAAAATGAATGCCCCATTTGGCAAATGGGCCAACAATAATAACTAGATGCAATGGTGCAAGTGGTAATCTGGTTTTTTGGTGATATATCTGGCATGCGTGACAACTTTTGATAGCAATAACACAATCTTTGAATATAGTTAGCTACAAGTAACCACCACGGAGAATTCTCTGCGCGGTTGCAGATCTAGATAAATGTCCACCACAGGCACCTGAATCAAAATCATTCAATTCTTTGTATGCCCATTTACATGCAATAATTTTTACTTCATTAATTTTTTTTTGTTTTTGTTTATTGTTGTCTTTTGTATGACCATCCTCTCATCTCTCGTGGACCTCTCATGACCCATTTTTCTATGTAGCTCATCATTTACATTGAACCTTCCCACGAGCCATTTTTGGCACAATCCACCATCCGAATACCACGTTGTCACTGTGTGTGAGCATAAAATTGCTCCTTTAACGACATGTATCTCTTGAGTGCCTTATTGACAAATCCATATCCATATCATTTAAACATTCAACTATGATATGTGCACCCAAAACACCTACACAGGGTTTTCATGCTCTCTACCACTAGTCGATCTGCCAATTCATCAAGAGCTCGATCTCCCACAATGTCCAGAGTTTTCCTGTAAGGTTGTCATTCTCCTACTGCAATGGATTTGAAGCTTCTGTAATAGCGACGAAAGAGGTGGCTTTGCTGGAGCCAAATCTCTCCCACTCCTGCATAGCACGCAGCTGCCTCATTTTCAATGCATCTAAAGACACTGGAGCAGAAGCCAGGCCAATGCGCTACATATACTCGGCCTCATATATTTCAGCCAACCCTTTCTCACTCTTATTCTCATCCAACTTGATCTACTCCTCCCTTTTTCAGCTTTACGCTTGTGCTTTTTCCTTGCTTGCAGATGCTTCCTATCTTCCCGGGTCAACTCACCTTCATCTTTAACAGGCCCTTCACTTGTGCCTCTGAAATGGCGATAGGAGCTTTATTAAATTTTCCATTGTCGATGAGCTATCCATAATGGATCTAACCCATCCACGACCTTTGACAGCTCCGGCCACACTGATCTTCAGCTGCCTGCTACCCGTTAGCCGTCCTGGATGCTAGTCATTCAGGAATCAACAGGCATCCACCATACATGCTTTGTCGCAGCCGGTGGGCGGTGTCCTCAGTGGCCTTGCCTAACTCTAGCGGAATCTTCCATGCCAGTGCTCCTCATCTACACCATTTCGAGAGCACGTGGGTGTGGACATGATGACCGCATGCATCATTGATTTGTTCATTTTTGGCAGAAAAAATTGATGACCCCAGTATCATCACCCACAATGCACTCTTCAATGTGGATTTGGCGAACCTGGGAGCCATTAGGTTGTGCTTTCTGCAGCACCAAATTCCAACTTACTACTATCACGACTAGTATATGCCCTGTGGTCCCTAGCTATAGCTCATTCACCTTCATGAACATGGGCTTCTTGAAATGCGTCTTCGCCAAAGCCATGCTAAAAATTATTAAACCCTAGAGTTTATTTCCTACTCATATCTAAGGTTTCCTGCACCTTCGTAACTGTATCAGACCTTTAAAACAATATTCCGATATAAGGTATTATTCCTCGGCTTGAAAAAGAAACAAAACCCACATGCAAAGACAGATCCAAAACGAAAGCCCTATAAACCCTTGGCATCAAAGAATCCCTTTGAAGCCAATATCTGGCTTTGATACAAATTGTTAAAAAATTATATATTACGGAGCAATGGAACACATAAAATATTGTAGAAATATAAACACAGAAAACGCATGACACAGATATACGTGCTTCACCCAATTTGGGCTACATCCACCCCGAACAACTAGTCCTTCCTTTCTATTATCCAGCAAAATGAAGAAACACAACCTACAATAGATCCGCTATAATATCCTATGTTTTCTCTCACAGTCTCACCTCTTTGCTTCTCGCACGAAGAATACACATCTATTACATAGCCTCAAATACAATGCCCTCATAAAAAGAGAGGGGTTGCCTTCTAGGGCAAAAACCCTAAACTAAACATAAGTTCTATTGTCAGATCATCTGCCTAATGAATGACCCAGATTGACTAGAAATCACTATACTTTTACATGGCAATTTTACATCTAATTTTAGCTTCAGGGGCACTGCCCCCGAAACCCTCGCTGGTCCCTGGACCCCCCAGCAGGGCGGGGATTGGCCCCCCCGAACCCCTGTGGGGGGGACAAGTCCCCCCGCACTCCCTCGTGTGGAGGGGTGTACAAAATTCCTGGCGTATACATCCGACTGAAACAAATACCTCTAGACAATAATGCTCCATACTCAACATGGAGAATTCTCGGCCTGGTTGCAGATCCAGATAAGTGTCCACCACAGCCACCTGCATTGAAATCATTCAACTCTTTGTCAGCTTCCTCATGCATGAGGCACCTCTATAAAATAATATCAATACCGTGATGGTAAACAGTGTCTCTAATGATAAGATAATCTTTATCTTGGTATTGTATACGTCACTGTTGTGAGCGAGAGGTATTTGGCTAGGAATTTTAGGTCTGGAGATAGATCAGTATATCTACATACCACATGTCAGATGACAAAATTAGAAATAGAGACTCATCGAAAATTGATGGTTCATATGTTGAATCAATGGAGGTTGAGCGAAGGTCGCATAGTAACTCAGCGAACACTAGAGATTTATTTGATTTGGACTTGATGAATTCCAAATCAAATTCCTGTAAAATAACTATCCATTTTGACTATTTCCCCCCCAGCAATTGACGTAACAAAATGTATGTCATAGGGTTGCAATCTGAAATGACAGTTGTTTTCTGTAACAGGATGTAATGGTGAAATCATTGAATGACTTGTACAACTGCCAAAGCTAGTCTTTCAACATAAGAGTACTTACTTTCTGTATCGTTGAGATTACGGCTCAAGCAATATATCGAATGTTCAATCCCATTTTATTCCTAAACTAAAACCATACCAATGGTTGTATCTGCAGTGAAGAGATATAGGTAATAGTCGTTTTGGTAATTTGGAGAATACATTAATGTAGCTCTAATCAAGGTATCTTTAAGAGAATCAAAGGAAGCTTGTGCAACCTGATCCCAATAGAAGGGTACCTCCTTTCTTGAAAGATGTATAAAACCTTTAGCCATCTCAACATAATTAGAAATGAACCTCCTCAAAAACATTTCTTTCCCTTGGAGTCTCTGTAACTGTAAAATATTTGAAGGTGGAGGCAAATCTAGAATTGCCTGAACCTTTCATGGATTGAGTCGAATCCCCTCTTTAGACACCACAAATCTGAGCAATCGACCAGAACCAACACAAAACACACATTTGTGCATATTGAGTAGTATCTTGTAGTGTCAGCACTATAAAAATATTGCTCTCAAATGTTGTGGGTGATTAGTTCGCTTTCATGAATGAGAAGGTAAATTGTCAAGGTAAGGTTGAACAATGTGATTGATGTCATGGAAGGAATAATTCCTTGCCCTCTGAAATGTGGCCCTGGCATTTTTCAAATCGAATGGGAGTTTCCTATAGGCGAATGTGCCCCATGGATAAATAAATGTTGTTTTCGATTGGTCCTGTGGGTGGATATTGATTTGATTGTAGCCAGAAAATCCATCCATAAATAAGAATATTTTTCATCTGGCACATTCGTCAATAATTTGGTCGATAAAATGAGTAGGATAATTTTCCTTTGGACATGCCTGATTTACATCCCTATAATCGATGCACACTCGAATTGTCCCTTGTTTCTTCATGAAAGAAACAAGGTTGGAAACCAAGTTAGTAAGAGGTATAGGGTAAATGAAACTAGCCCACAAAAGTTTTTCAACTTTTTCTTTAATTGCAGTGGCTTTATTTGGAAGAATAGGTCAAAGCCACTGTCGGACTGGCTTGACATCAAGGTACATTTTTATTTCATGTTCAACAATACTGGAGTCAATTCCCGACATCTCCTTGTAAGACCATGCAAAGATATCTCTAGATTCATGAAAGAGAGTACGGTAACTATCTAGTTCCGATGGAGAACAGGATTTGTCGACATGAATGTTCTCTACAATATTAGGCTTGGTCAAAATATTGATAGAAATCATTTCTTCAATATTTGACAGGTTTCGCTCAGATTCCACTGTGTCTATGAAAATTGAATTCGAAAGGAAATCAATGACCGTAGGGTGGTTCAGTTCATTTGAATAATCTTCGATGTCATCTGGAAGATGGGAATGATGATGATAATCTTCCCATGATTCTTCTCCTATCATCATTTATTGGATGATTCCTTCATCCATAGAATGTATACGTGAAAAAGGATCTAAAGAAGTACCATATTCTAACGAACAGTCTACCCATACAATTTTTTAGTGTGGATTTGGGTTTGCCGCACAAGCCTGAAAATTTGATTGCTATGCTAATTCAATGGGGCTTAACGGCATCACCTCAATATTACTATCAAATTCAAACTTGTTGTTAATCCTCCTTAAAGCAGATGAGGTGGAGGAAATCATGTTGCAAGTATCTACTTTTTCCACTTCTACCAAATCAAATGGTGACGGTAGCATAAAAGTACCCATCAGGGAAGGATCTTTAAAGAGACCTATTCCAACACTTTGAAGTGACAGCAGGGGTACGTGTGCCAATAGAATGCTTCCCGTAGCCTGTGAAATATTGGAAAAGAAGGCTAGTTGATCAATGACTGTGATTCCACCCTTAAAAGGGAATGCAATAGTATGAAAGTACGTGGAAACCACAACAGCTATAACATATACCCATGGCCTTCCCAGTAAAATGTTGTAATTGAGGCATCCATCAACTACCTCAACTTCAATAGTAACTATTTTTCCCCCTAGTTCAATTTTTCAGGTTACTCAAAATCCCACAAGGAGTATATGTTCTTCCATCAAAAGCCTTTAACGTGGTTAGTGATTGTGACAACGACGGTGAACCAAGTGTTTTCTAGCAGCTCATTGACACAATGCAAGTGGATTCCCTGTCATCAATAATTGTTCGGTGAACATTCTTATTGAGAGATTTTACTGGAATTAGGAAAACTAATTACACTCGTAACTATGGTGTATGTCCCGCATGGTTAAAAACCACAAGATTAGAATCCGTAGGATCTATTCCGCCAATTGCAGATAGTAAAGCCTACTTCTAGGAGGGACAATTTTGCAACATCTCAAGTGTCGACATAGTAGAAGGTGATTGAGCAAGATCTTCCACTATGTTATAGTTCTAAGCTGCTCGAGCCTGAGGGTTAAATGTCAATTTGTGTACAACTCCCTTTGGTGGTTTTATTGTCAATTCTGGTACAACAGGTGGAATATTTTCAGAAGAAGTCGAAGTCGAAGGATTAGGTTGATCAGTGGCCTCATTATTCGATAATGATGGCGGATTTCCATAACATTTATTTCTTATTGACACCAAAGCTTCATTTTGTGGCTTTGTGATGGATAATGTGAGTACTTGGGAGGTGGAAGCATGGTTTGTTGCAACCAAATGTGTCACCAAGTTTGGAAATGGATCAGTCAACACTGTCGATGTGTTTGAAGTCTTTAAATGTTTAGAGACCTTAGAGTGGTGTGGACAATCTCATGTAAAATGCTCTTCATTACAGATTAGACATAGATAACGAGGTTTCCTTGCTAAAGTAAAGGAATCAGATGATTTCTCTGGAGGGGAATTATCTTGTTTCTTTTTGTTTTTTCCCTTCTTCTTGCCTCCTAGTTTCTTTTGATTTTTTCCTTTGTCAGATGACACAACATTAATTTCAGAAGCAAAAGTATTTTCTGATGCAATGGTAGCTTGACTAGTAATGGCAAGAGTTTGACTAGATGGTCTTCCTGCCATTTTCATGCTCAAAGAACCGATCACACTGTCGCTGACATGAGAATCCTTACTTGATTGTGGAGGAGGAGGAATAGTGAAAGCTGATCGGGTTGAATTGGGAATTTTATCGTAGAGCATGCCGGATTGTGTGTAAATCAAATCCAAGTATTAGGCACAAGCGATTACTTGTTCTTATGTGACAACTCCACCTCTTGCCACATCCTCGGTGGTTCATGGAAACAAGGATTTTATGAACCACTCAGCTAAAAGCTGATCGGAAACATATGTCTTAACCATTCGACGATGACACCGCTAGTCATGAATATGATCTGATATATGGGTAGTAGTAGTCTATTTAAAGTTGGTTAAGAGTTCTGTTCCAATCTCGTATCTGACGGGTAACTGGAAGTGGGTCAAAAATGTAGTGGCTAAAGTTGTAAAGTTGTCGAAAGAAGCTCTTCTTAACTTGATGTACCATTTAGTAGCCGAACCAGTAAGTGTCCTTTGGAAAAGATGGAGTCTAACTGAATCATGATTTAAGGAGTTTGATGAACACCACAAATGAAAGGTCATGAAATGATTTGATGGGTCTTCTCTAGGATTTCTGATAAATTTCAAAATGTCAGATGGTAAATTATGCTAAATTATCGGCCACCAAGGTGCATATAAGATTGGATCATTAGTGAGCCAATTTAAATCTGGTAATTCTAAAGTTGTTACATATGGAAACTGTTGATTCAAGTCAGGTTGAGCATACCTGGGATATGATGGAATTTCTTGAGCAATAGGTCTTTGCATACTGACATGGGGCATCTACATTTGCTAAACTTCATAAGGTTGTCGTTGAACAAACCTAGCATAAGGTGGTTGTTGATAACCAGGTTGAATTTGTGGTTGTCCATAACCTACAAATCCTTGTTGAGTAGGACCTTGGTAAGCTTGATATTGACCAAACCCAGGTTGAGCCTGTTGGGCAAGTCCAAATTGGGGTTGGAATTGTTGGAATTGGGGTTGTTGAAATTGACGCTTCCACATTTGTTGAATCAACTATTGTTGTTGTTGGTACAATTGTTGTTGATTTAATGGTTGTTGTTACCCATCAATGAAAAGTTGGCTAGGTTGTGAATAAACTATACTAGTGTAAGCTTGGGTCAGTCTAGATAAGGATATACTAACATGAGGTTGTTTTTTAACCCCAGAAACAAGTGGTTGTTGTACAACAACTTGAGAAACTTGAACTTCTTGACTTGAAAAATATGGTTGCAAGGTAGAAGGACCAGTTTGTACTGGTTGAGATACAACAGTTTGAACTCATGACTATGGTACAATAGTAACAACAGGTGTAGTAGGAATAGTTGAGATAGTTTTCATTGGTTGTGTTGGATACACAAGCCTTGGTTGAACTTCCATTTTTGGTTTCCATTAACAAACTCTAATTCCAAGTTGACCTGAATACTATGATATATTACCATATGATGGTCCTCTGGAATAAGGAGGATATTGCGAATAAGCATATCGTTATCCATATGGTGGCAATCCAGTATTTAATGGATACATAGCTCTTTGTTGACTAGACTGACCAGCTTGATATTGATATGCAGGATCAAACTATTGAGTTCTCATTGGAGAAGAAACAAGTAAAATTCTAGTTGAGGACATGGGTGATGACCATGGTGTAGAAGAAACCCTTAAGTGGGTTCCATACAAATATCGGTAACCAACTGGGATGGATGATTCACCATATAGGTGCAACTCAAGTGTGGTAGAAAACATCGAAGAGGTCGCAACAAAAGATTCTTCCACAGCTACATCAAATGATACAGTCTGGGATGTTGATGGTTGTTCAGCCATAGTTAATTGACCCAAAAGTTGTCCTAAAGAATTGACGGGTACTTGAAAATAATCAGGATCAAACGGAGTGGTAAAATGAGGAGTATGAGGGTAAAGATAAAGCCCAACTCCAAAGAGGAATGGGGTTCTAGGTGTAGAATCTTCTTCCAATTCTTCCTCTATAACAATTAAACCTGGTGGAAGAATATAACTATCTGGTTCGTAAAATATTTCTAGTGTGGATAAATTTGAAGTTTCAATAGTTATTGATGTCTAAGGTGTAGCCGGTTGATTGTCTTTCAATAAGGTAACAACTTTTGAATGTTTAAATTTGAAGTCCAGATGTTCGGGTAAATGAACAACAGTTTCAGAAAGAGGTTCCTAAACAACTTTAGGTTCAGATGTAACTTCTGTTTGAACTAGGATAGGTTTTGGATTAACTTCTAGTTGAACTCATTCAAGTTCAGAAGTAATTTCTTGTTGAACAACTTCAATTTGACGGTCAACTTGTTGAAGAACGTCGGTTACTGTTTCACTAGGATCGGTACTAATGTCCTCAGGTAATTGTGAAACTTCTTCTTTAGAAATAGATGTACCATAAATGGTTGGAGTAACTAAAGCCTCAGTACTTACCAAAATAGATGATTCAGGTAATTTAGATGAAGAACTAGGAGTTCTTGATGCACTAGACTCAGTTAAGAGAGACCGCTTTGACTGAATAGGTGTGGCTTCGGGTGACAAAGGCAGTTTGCTCGCTGTTCTCTATGAACGACAGGGTAAGGGTTGATGTTCCTCTACAATTGCTGATTACTTTTATTATCAGGAAAGAAATAAATAAAAATGGGTATACTAGGCAAAAGGTTTACCAAGCAACCGTGAACTGCAAAATACCTCCTGGCGAGCCAAGAAGTACAAGCAGGCAATCTCCCCAAATGTTGTGTTCAGTGTATCACAGTTTACAAGGTGGTTGACTCACTTACCTAAGGATGGATGGAAACCTAAATTTTTCCTCCCATATATACCCGAAGGTACGTGGAGGCCTAGTCCGTATAAGCACTGCCTAATGAAAAACCACATAGTGAGAGAATTCCCATATATTGTACGTACTATAACACTGCCCTATATACCTGAAGGTACATGGACGAGCTATGATATACTCACGTACGTGTAATGAGGTATCACACTCAGGATGTATTGCAGACAAGTTAGCGAGAACTTCTTTGTTTTACGATGCCAGAACACATCTCTAGCCTGGAATCATTAAATGTTCTCGTTAATGACAATGCTCCATTAGGTAAATTGATGTTAATTTTAAGTTGATCTTGCTTAGGAATTTTCCTTTCAAGTTCACCATGTGATGTATTCTAAGATTCCTAGGAATGCAACTATCATGATAAGCATTCTTTCCATTCAATTACGATGAAAATCCTAGCTACTTAGGGATAGAGCAATCATATTTCTTCCGTTCAAAGAGCAAAGACAACAATCTAAATGCAATTTCTCTACACTATTCCTATGAACACACACAAACTTTTTCAATGAAACATGCATGTATTTCTTTTCAACAAAAGGAAATATGCACATAAAATCAATCAATCTTTCATAAGAACGAAGACTTTTACGACAATTCTAGTTCAAAGGAAGAGAAGACTTTATGACACTTTCTTTTGAATGAAGATTAATCAATTATATCCTAACTTTGTGTTATGGAACCAGATCACAAAAATATAGAAAAGATAGTTGAACGCCTTAGAATTCAGCCTCTTCGAGGGGGCAACCTCCTTTATATTACATAAATGAACAATTCTTCGATGATACAAATCAAAAGACCTCCTTTCTATATATAAGAGTCTAAGGGGTCATAATATAATCAGAGCAACATAATAATAATAATTTAAGGGCACAATAATAATAATAGTGGGCTTCTATGGGGCACAATAGTAACAATATGGGCACTACATGGGTACATCAATATAAAAAGGGGGTTGTGCTAATAACAATAAGGGGTTATATTAGTAGTATAGGGGCCTAACATGCCCCTCTCCTTCAAAAAGTGTTGTCCCCAATGCTTAAGTAGTTCTTGATGCTTCTGTATAAAATTATTGTCCTCCCATGTGGAATCTTCAGTGGGTAAGTTCTTC
>APFE030655229.1:179264-195585 GCA_000404065.3 Pinus taeda
TGAGATACTCTGAAATTGATCGATTTCGTAGCTGTCGGGTTCTTGTTTCTATGACTGCTCTAGGTTCCAATATGATTTTTCCTTCCTCTTCAATTTCTGGCAATATTTTTTGTATTGGGATCTTTTGCAACTTTTGAATAATTGGCCATACTTCTTCATCCTTCTTCCATTCATCCCTTGCTTCATTTATCCAATCTGGTTGGATAATAGAAATAGCACAAAGCAATGCTTCCACATCCTCATCCTTTCTTGAGAGTTTATCTGCAACAAAATTTTTCTTCCATTTTCTATAGATAATGTCAAATTCATAACCCAACATATTTGTGACACATTTTTTTTGTTCTTCTAAAGATAATATTTGTTCTAAAAAGTATTTAAGACTATCATGATCCATTTTTACCTTGAAGTGTCTTCCCATTCGGTAAGGTCACCATTTTTTAAGTGCATGTAGTATTGCCAAAATTTCCTTCTCATGAATAGCTTGCTTGAGATATAGTAGTAAAAATACCCAATCACCTACATCAAAACATTTTTCACTATGATGTTGATCTACCTGTTGTTTCATTTGATTTTGCACCAAAGTGGCGCTATCCTTTAAAAGTTGGAGAACTTGTTGTTGATGCTCGATGTGATCTTTCACTGCTTGAACCTTTTTCTTCTTGATATGTCCTTCTATATTTAGAGTTTGAGGAGTGGTAATTTTTTCCAATCCTTTACAGGACATGGTCAGATTCATTTCTTGATGCTCGATGTGATCTTTCACTTCTTGAACTTTTTTCTTCTTGATATGTCCTTCTATATTGATAGTTTGATGAGTGGTAATTCGGACTAATGAATTACAAGATATGGTTGGATTCATTTCTTCTTTCTCGATGTGATCTTTCACTTCTTACACATTTTTCTTTTTGATATGTCCTTCTATATTGAGAGTTTGAGGAGTGGTAATTCGTGTCAATGCTTGACAAGATATGGTCTGATTCATTTCTTCTTTCTCTGGGGTTGGGTCCTGGTGTATATCCTCTTCTTTTGATTTTTCTTGATCCTTTTCTTCCTCGTCTTCATACTATATGTAAAATAATTTCTTCTCATCACACTTATGACCTTTAGTGCATTTGCTATCACAATTGTAACAAAGCCCTTTTTCTCTTTTTTCTTCCAATTGTTGTGATGTAACCATAGAAGGTATAGAAGGCAGGAGAAACACACTCCATCATTATAGTTGTGAGGGGTAGACTTCTTGTTGCCATAATTTTACTTTCCACTATGTCACAAAGCCCTTTTACTCTTTCCAATTGTTGTGGTGTTGCTCTAAAGAAGGTGTTGCTCTTTGTATCCTCATAATGTGCTATCATTTCCTCTGTGAGAATTGACCACGTAACAAGATATTTACGAGAACAAAGCCCTTTATACCATGAAAATTGATCCAGTTCTAAATATGAAGATGCAATTCTTACCTTTTGCAATAGTGGTACACCATGTAGATCAAAATATTGCCCCATCTAAAGTATCCAATTTACCGAATCCTTGCCATCAAACTTCCTCACATTGCCCTTTCTTGATTTTGGGAGCTCGATCTTGAAATTACTATAGCTCTATAATTTCGATTCTTCTAGTTCTGAAATTGCAACCTACAGTATCCCTCTATGTCCTCTTTCTGATGCCACCAGCCTAATCAAATTTACATTCTCCAAGAAAGAGTTATGCACAATCTCCCAAGATAACCTGATTATATACCTTTTCAGAAGAGTGAACTTGTATGAAGTTCCATGTGTCACTATTTTTACCTTCGAGTCTAAAAAATATATAAATGAAACTACAGTCTGTCCTCTTTTTGTAACTTCTTACGAAATTGTAATCTGATGGTCAAAACAAAAGTTATGATGATTTTCCCAAGGTCACCTGTTTGGAATGTAATTCAGGAGTCTGCAAAAAGACCAACTTCGTCAGATCATATCTGCACAAGTATAGCACAAAAATCTCTGAAATTCAGACCCGAGGTTCAAAGTGATTTTGTCTTAAATGGGTTTTTTTTCGCTTCTGAAACATTGCAGAAAAAGAGTTATATTGAAAATTCCACGATGACCTATTTGGAGCACCAAACCTTAGAATCCAAAGCTTTGATACCAAGTGTTATGAAACCAGCTCACAAAAAGATAGAAAGGATAGTTGAACGCCTTAGAATTTAGCCTCTTCGAGGGGGCAACCTCCTTTACAGTACACAAATGAACAATTCTTGGATGATACAAATGAAAAGACCTCCTTTCTATATATAGGAGTCTAAGGGGTCATAATATAAATAGAGTTGACATAACAATAATAATGTAAGGGCACAACAATAACAATAGTGGGCTTCTATGGGGCCCAATAGTAACAATATGGGCACTACATGGGTACATCAATATAATAAGGGGGTTGTACTAATAACAATAAGGGGTTACACTAGTAGTGTAGGGGCCTAACACTTTGACTATCAATCGATAATGACAAAAAAAACATTAAGAAACATTAATCAATCCAATGAAAGTTGGGCTAGACCAGGAGATAAAAACTCATTTTCTGAGACATAACATTCATTGATCACTCAACAAACAAACAAATAGAGAAAAATTGGCAAAAACACTTTCCAAAGGTGTGAAACTGATCCTAGGAGGAGCATCGCAGCCCAAAGTGGGAGACAGTGCACTGTCCCTAACCGAGGCATGCTTTGTAGTGCATTGTGTCCCTCACAAGCCTACGCTGGTGACAATGAGCCATTTCAAAAGGAAATTTGACACATTTTTGACCAATTTTTCAATGTAAAGAGTTGAATTACAATCTATGAACACAAATAAGGTCTACAAATATGTCTTAGGAGGTGGATAAGCTACTAGGAAGAGTATTCCTCCCCAGCAGAGTCGCCAATTTGTTTTGGAGAATTTTGGATCTACAGATAAATACTAATTCCCTAGATAAGTAGTTGTATCTATAACAACAGTTTAAAGTGTTTTAGAATTTTCCTACAAGAAATAGATAAGATGAGAAGATAGAAGACCTACTCGTAGTTCTGCTTTCCTATTGTCTCCCTTGTATCGATCCTGTTGCTCCTTCCCATACTTAATCCACTTGAGAAGTACCCTGTAAACACAACAGAAAACAATGAACCGATCAAAGCATACAATCTATTGAATATAAGTGAAAGGAATCAAATACAATTCACACATATAAGCATTATGAAACAATACAAACATATGGGAAAAAGGTTCAAACACTTTATTAGGTAGAAGAAGGAATTACAACCATTGGTGTTTGATTCAAAGCCTTTCCTCCATCTTGGATCCCATCCACATCACATAAA
This sequence comes from Pinus taeda, assembly GCA_000404065.3. Lineage (NCBI taxonomy): Eukaryota > Viridiplantae > Streptophyta > Pinopsida > Pinales > Pinaceae > Pinus > Pinus taeda. The sequence goes on from APFE030655229.1 coordinate 182,599, forward strand.
AAGCATGACAAACTTGTAGCATTACAATACTTGCTTCAAAGCCAAACCTCATAGCAGCATTATCTCCTTACAATTCAACATAATCCAACCCCTGATGACTTAGATGAGCGGTCAATTTATAGGAAGATGAAGGAGGTTTTGTCATAAATGGTGGCATTAAGTGGCCTTCCATACTTAGAATTAGTTCCATGGAGGAAGGGATGAGAGGATAGGATGCACCTTAACTCATTCCTCATCCATTTTCGAGCTCCTAGGAGTTGATAAGTGAGGGAACCTACTAGATGACTACAAAAGATAAGAATATTCCCGAAACCCTATGTGAACTTCGCTCATTCTCACCCAATGCAGGTGAAAAGAAGCCTAAGTTATCTAGAAAGCACCCTGGAAGTGGACTCAACTACTTTGCAGTGCACCTTCATAAGAGCTTACCTCCGTTGGTTCCTCTAGAGGCTAATTTTGTATGTCTTCATGTCATGAAATTGTCTCGAAAGGAGACATTCAAAGGGGTGGATTGTTTACGGCATGAAGCAACTGCAATTAGGGTTTTATGAACCCTAAAACACTATTTTGGATGTTGGGATTTGATGTGCCCAAATGGATCTGTAACAAGGTGCATCTGTATATGAAGACACACATGCAAAATCATGGATGGCAGGTTCACCAAAGAAGCTAGGAAGGAATAGATGGGGCTCAAACGGAAGGGAGTCATCCTTCGGTGAGTGTTGATGTTCAAGCTACCACTTATACTCTTCATGAATGACAGTGCATCTTGGTTGTGCAACACCAACTCCGTCAATGGGTTATTCCTCATTCGCAACAAGTGAAGATTTTGGAATGGACGAGCACAAGGCAGCATCATCCAAAGGAACACCTAGGTATGAACACGACGGTCAAAGAAAATAATTCATATGGGAAATCAAAGTACTAATAACAACCATATTTGTGTGAAAATTAAGTGGAGTGATGTTGGGAGGGTGTTAAGGATGAACAGGTGTGTGAACATGATCCTCAACATCACAGGGCGATGGTGGAACTGTTAAATGAAAGGGAGGCATACAGTCCATTGAGATAGTGCTTGCTCCCAAATGGGATTGCGCAGTTCCATCAACAAAGAAGGTTGAGCAAGGCTTGAAATCAAGCTTCCTCTTAGGCTGGGTAGATTTCTTAAGACATTACTCGAAGCAGTCCCAGAGATAAGTGAAATTCAACTGCCTCCTCTAAGCTTGAAACTGTAAGTCATGGAAGCATTGCCAAAAATCAATAACAGATTCATGTGAAGCCCTCCATTGTTGTAATAGTTTATGGTCAAGATGGTCTTGATCAAAATGATGGAACATGTCTTTAATAAGATCACATAAGTTCTCACATGAGTGCACATGTCAGCTGGTAGGTTGAGTACCCAACAACATGGGGACTCGTGAAGTGGGAATTCAAGCAACAGACCGGCCTATTCGTCAGTAAACTCATCTTCCTCATAAATCATGGAAAGGAAGCTATGTAAGTGCTTAGGCCAGGCCACTTCTCCTTCACCATCATACATGTGAGTGGACAAGAGATTGAAAAGCTTTGCTGAGGTGGAGACATCTTCACAATTTGAAAAACACCTCAGGGGAAGAAGAATGAAACACTCCATGAAAGATATGCAAAGGTTCAAAACTGGATGAGAGGACACTACTTGTCATCTAGCCCTCCTTCTAGCACCAGAAATCTCAACGGTGATGGACCCACCAACATGTCAAGGGGATCTCCCCAGTAAGAAGTTCCAATTAGACCTCAAACCATTTGGTGTAGGAGTCCTAAAAGTGGGTCGGAAGGTAATGCCTAAACCATGATATCGCACAAAGGAAAGTAAGATAACTATGTTAGTAGAAAGGGTGTGACTGATGCAGTGAGTTAAGGAATGAGTATGATAGGTTGCAACACTTCAAAGGGAGAGGAAGGTGAAGCTGAGTTCCAAGTTGAAAGGGATCAGTCCCAACTCGGCTAGGAACACACCACACAAATGACATGCATAGCTTTAGGTAGAGCAATCAACATGGATGTGACAGTCCCAACATACAAGGTAATATAACACGAACATCACTCACGGATCAGTCTGAGATGAGTGTGACAGTTGATATAACAAGGATTAGAGAAAGGTTTGACTGGTGTCAGGGAGAGCAGTCGACACAGATGGTGACAACATTAACAACATATGCAACACATTAACAATAAGATTCATAAAATTGCATGTGAATCAGTTCATACACAAGTATGTAAGTTAAATAACATATATCATTAAGGAAACTAGAGCAGTCCAACTATAATAACAACATATGCATGAAAATGTGTTGGCTTTATTATTAAAGAAGTGTAATTCACAATCATACAATACACCATGTAAACTTGCTAGCACCATCAGTGGAACGTTGTAGCCACATCCATCTACTCCTCCAAAGAGATAAACTAGCTCTGTGAAGTTGAGAAGCCAAAGCACGTTACAATACTATCCAAACCTTCTTCAAGATAGTCTTAGTAGAAGCTTAGCTTACCAAAAGCCTTTACAATGAGTTACGAGGGACTATTTATAGCAAAGGGTGGGGTGACCCTTGACATTCCCCATTGTGACAGTTCAACTACCCTCATGACTCTTCACCTACTCTATGACCGTTACATCCAACTGTTGACACTTGACTTACACTTGACATGACTCAACATTACAATGCAAAATGACTCATGTGAGACAACATGGCTTGAGTAAGCCTTGCAAGACATCACTGACACTCGGTAAATTGTGATAAGACCAACTCTTTGACATTCTTATGATGGTGAAGGTGGTGAGATGATACAAAGCTTGGTGTTTGACCCCTTCATCCAAATCGTTTGCTAACATGCACATGGTATTCATGGGTATGGTTGAACTGTCAACACACTGATGCATAGTGTTTGTGCTGATCTCCAAGTGTGTGCTGGTGGTCATGCACATCAACTTGCCGAAGTGCATGTTTAGCCCCAGTTGGACTTGCTTCTTTTTTTCACCTTGGTGAGTGTGCTGAATCGGTTGGATTGCATGTATGCACTCAATTACATGCATGTTTTTGGATCCTTTGCATGTGATTAACAACACTTCTCACCATGTTTTCTCTATGTCAGCTACTGGGATGGATCCTTAACTTGTACTGGCTTAGTTTCATCCATGAGTGCATGTTGCACCTAGTGTTTTTCCTGTTCATCTGACAACTCATGTAGCTTCATGTTCTTCAAGATCTGTTGCTTCAGCACATGCAACTCCTTTTTTTTTTCCATCTTCTGCCTTCGCACAATCTTCATGTTGCACCGTCACTTCATAGCCTGAGTCTCCAAAGTTGCTTTCATTACAAGTGGATCTACTTGATCTTGCAACTTTGATGTGCCTCTATGTTGTTAACAACCTTCCTCTTGCATTTGTTGCATTTGCTTCACATGCTACATTTGCTACATTCGGTATGCTTCCTTTAGCTAGTGTTATGATGCTACTTGTTGTGATGCTTTTGCTTGATGTCCTTGTCTGCAAACAACTTGATGTCTTTGAGAGTAGGTAAGCCCATGGACACTTGATCGACTGCATCCCCAAGTGTGCTCTAAATGGTATCTTCATCTCTGCTCTCTTGGAAATCATGGTACTTGTACTACTGAGAGTCAGATGAACCCCTGTGATACCTGGAGAGATGGCAACATTCATAGCAAGCAATGTGTCAGTCAAAAACCAAAATGAATATGAGAAATGACATACAACATAACTGGGTGAATGATCATGAAGGTTGTGCAATTTTGGCAAGGAGGTAAGGAGATTGATTGCCAAGACTACACAAGGCATAGTTTGGGTTGCTAGGAGATTAACTAACTACTGGATCTGCAAAATGTGTAACCCAGTTGGGCAGTTGGCTGCTAGGATTGCAGAATGTGTGATTCTAGCTATGAAAGACTGCTGGTCCAAGGACAGATTTTCACAAAATTTTGGGCCAAGCAGCCACTGAACTCCAGAAATGCACAATTCAGTCCAGAAGGCCAGTGTTGGGCCAGAATGTGCAAAACTAGAGGGGAATGTGAGTGCAATGCAGTGTTGGTGAAGGCAGAGACTGGGCCAAGGTTGGCCCAACTCGCTAACTAGCAACTGAAAGCAAGTAAGTTGATGAAATTCATGGCGACACTAAGTGATAGAAGAAACGATAAACAGTGCATGAAAAACATGAATGGAAGATTGAGAAAACATATCAACATGAGTGTGGGTGAGTTCGTTCGCTGGTTGGCCGAATGTCCATGCAAAATAGTTTCATGCATGCGATAACAGTGAGATAGCAAGGAAATTTAAAATAGAGCTAGGACAAGCTAGAATACATGTAAACGATAGCAAACGTTCAAAGAAATCAAGCAAACAACACTCACATAAGTGAATACACAAAAGCGACATAAATGTTGAAAAAGACAAGTTGAGGCCACTTACCTGTGAATAGCTGAGCCTGATGTGTCAAAGAGTCCTGGATGTGCTGTGGGATGTCAGATCTCTAAGATCGATGTGAATGAATGAGCTATGATGCGTGAAATAGATAAGTTTAGTCTCATGATGCGCATGCCACAAATCTAGGAAAAAGCGACACTTGGAGAGAAACTTCTAAAACAATTTTGCATGTAATCCCCGGCTGTTAAAAATAGCTCCCTAAATCATGGGATGCCTTTTGCATGTTGTCTCTTCCTATTCTAGGAAGATCAATTCATGCATGAATGCAAATCAGGTTTCCTCGGTCCCGGGTGGAACTAGTCATTCAGACTGTCCATGCATGCCAGTGATCAACTGCTTGGGGTAAATGCACATTCTTGATTATAAGTTGGGTTGATTGCCCAAGGGGATTGCACAATTTCTAGGCCCAAGAGCTGACTGCTACCCAAATTTGCACAAATCCTATGTTGAACTACCTATTGACAGGAAAAAATTGCACAATTCCTACTAGGAGGGTTGGCAGCCAGGATTGCGCAATCTTGGAGCCTAGCAGGATGTTAAAGGGAATTGTGCAATTCCTAGAGGGAAAGGTTGGTTTCCCTCCAAAAATGCACAAATTTCACTGGGAAGATTCTCAGCCTGTAGTTGGACCAAGTTCGAGTGAGCAGCCTGTGAAGGTGAAAGATCAAACTCTGGTCGATAAGATGCCTTTGAGCAAGAAATACACTTAAGCTTGAGTACTTGACGAAGCAAGGCAAGATGCGATGAAGGTTGGTAGGGAGGCTCCAAAATAGGCTAAGAAAAATTTTGGAGGGTGTTTTTAGCCGCTACAGCACACACCTTGTTCCCTCATCATTCAATAACTCTTGATACCATATCAATTAAAGAAATTGGTTTCTCATACTCTAGTATGCGTTGAAGTTTAATTTTTAAAACCGAGGTCTTGTTGCATTATAGAAACTGTATTTTGCTTCCCTTTTCCACCAAACTTCTTAGGCTTTAACTCTAGATGTAGCTTCCAATAGTTCTCCTCATCATTCCCACCTTTATTTTAATGAGTACAAGGGGTTCTTCCTTCCTCTTTCTTTGATTCTGCCGTCTTCTTTCCCTTTCCTTTTCTTTTGAACTTGTTGTTCTGGAGCTTGGATAGAGGATTCTTTTTATGATATTCTTGTCCATCCTTTCCACTATTTTCAAGATGAATTTATTTCACACTAGCTTCATCTATTTTAGTGGGATCAAACAAAAGCAATGAATGATAATTATAAATGTGTAAAGCGCCAATGTATTTCATCAAAGTTTTTGATGTGTCTAAAGGAATATTTAATGTCAATGCTTGCTTCCTAAACTCTTCCATAAAAATTTAAACATTCTGACCTTTTCCTTGTCTCAAGTTTTTCCATTCCATCGTGGCCTTTTTCCTATAACCCAATGGGTGAAATTTCCCTCTTTATGTAAAAACAAACTCAGACCATGTTGCAAGCGATTTACCTTTATGTTGACTACCTACCTGAATTTTTCTCTCCCACCATACAAGAGTTGTGCCTCCCAACGGAAGAGATTCCAACTGAATATTTTCTATGTCCTCTTTGATCTATTGTATCTAGATGTACACTTTGATATGTCTAGTCAATTTTTTTAGTTTCTCTACATTATCTTCTCCCTTAAACATGGGAAAATAAAATTTTGCATCTAACTTCAAAAATGGTGTTTTTAGAAGCATTTCTATGTTCACTATTTGAACGATGAAAATGAGGGGAAGTGGAACAACTTGAACTTGAATATGGAGAGTTGGGATGTTCTCATCCACCTCCTTAGTGTATTGGTGCATTATCATCTACTGGACCACCCTCTTTCTTTCCCCTTTTTCCATTTTCCTTTCATAATTTGCAAATAACTTTTCCACTTGATTTTCAATCTGGTAAAAGCCCTTGTGGAAAACCTCATCATTCTCTATGTGTATTTCATTGTCCCCCATTTTCTTTATTCTTATTCCACATCTAATCTCGGGGTCAAAATAATTGAGTTTTCCTTCATCCTTTTTGAGTTGGTCCCTAATAGGCATCCACACTCATAATTCAAATCAAAGAAGATTGATTTGATACCAACATGATCCAGGATTTTTCCTTTGGTGATGTTAAACATAATTCCTTAATGAACATGAAAATACCATAAATGAAACATTCATGAAGAAGCAACACAAAATTAAGAAATTATAGATAGGGAACCAAGATTTGTTAACAAAGTTCACTCACAATGTGTGGGATATGTCTTTAGGCCCAACTTCAAAGTGGAGAGGCCTTTATATTATCTTAGCAAAATAATGACAAATACATCAAAAAATACAGGGAAATTTCTCACTTATTGGGATAACCCAAAAATTCGTTGCTTGGATCCTAATTCTGATTGCACAAGTGGATTCCTTGTGAAATTTAAAGAAAAATGAGTATAAACTTGACTAGGTTCTAGAACTGTAACCACCTCCTCAAAATTCATGCAATAATAGATCAAAATATGTTTGGAATATTCCATTTGAATGTGCTCTAACAATATTCTCTAGAATCCATCATAGTATTTGTGCCCACCCCTCTAGGCCTACCACCCATCAAAACTCCATTACCTCCCTCTCCATGGTTGCAACCCCTCCTCTTAGCTCTTGTTTGAATGGGGCAGTATATACATATTGTCAGGTGGATAAAACAAAGGTCATGAGGTGGCGTATTGGTTTGCATGCCAAACATGGGATGTTGGTTAGCGGTGGTCCTGAGGTCAAACCCCACAAGACCCCGACTTGGTATGAATTATAACAAATGTTTTAAATGGTTATTTGGTTCAGACCATATGGTTATATGACTAACCATATATCTGTGTGTGTGTGTGTGTGTGTGTGTGTGTGAAAAAACATTATGTCCACCAATATGCGTGTTCAAACCTTTAATTTTCCATGACAATCGACAACCTAAGTTGCTCCTATGCACCTATGGGTTGGCTAGGCCTTGTTGGATGCCAATTAGTTTCCATGTGGCCCCATTTGATTGGTCCATGTGGCACCTTCCCATTTGTTTAGGTATTATTCCAATCACCCATATTCTGCCACATCATATGCCCAGCAAGATGTTATGTCATGCTACATGAAGCATCTAGTGGGTGACACATGGCACTCCTACGAGGTATCATGTGGTTCTTACTAGGTGTACCACATGGCTTATCACTACCTTATTTTCTTCCTATTTACACAAAAAATTAGTTGAGCATAACATTTTCATACAAAATGGGATTGAGTTGTTGTCCATTCTACTAAACCATCTCAACGATATCTACAACTTGGTGTCAGTTTTGCTGAGATTTGAGGACTTCAAATTTTGAAAAATTTTGGATCCCCATGGTACAATTAGCCATGTAATATGTGAAGACATATCTATTTATATAATTGAAAGAAAACCAAGGCATGGAGCTAGATCTTGTCACCAAAGTTGGTGAAGTATCCCATGGCTGAGGTGTAACAACAAAGATGTGAATGGTCATTGAGTGTTGAAGATCCATGGGATTCGAACCATATCACATTTGAATAGGCTATGAGATCAAAAATTGTCCCACATCATACTCAAGCCACACTAATAAAATTACATGTGATTCAATTGGATTCCACTACAAGTGGCATTAGACAGTGTGAATGGTAGTCAGTCGATTTGATATTGACAAGGTCTCGGGTTTAACCTCTATTGATTAATAGGTTTCATTTGTAATTTATTTCTATGTATGTTTTCCATTATGTCATGTTATTAGCATCCATCTGATTTTCATTTTGTAGCACCAGCATCAGGGTATGTCCATTCTTTAGAAGCACGCCTAAAAAAGAGAAAATTGTAGAATAATTCATTTAACATATGGTTTTAATGGGTTTTATGTGTTTCTGAGGTCAATATTGGTCCAAATTTAGATGCAAAAGAAGAAAGGTGATTGAAGCTTATTGATGGTTGATTCTAAAGGTTTGTAAATCCTAGATAACATATATTTTATGATCAAAATGTCATTTTATATGTTTTGAGGTTTTATGAGAAAATTCACTGGATTTGGAAATAAGGTTGGAATTGGTTTCAAGAAAGTGTTTGAGTGACCAAATTGATGAATGAGTTGGAGAAGAGTATGGAAGGCAACATGATAGCCAGTGATAGATATTGATATGAGAGTATTTACAATTATAACAATATTAGTAAGGTGTGACAATGATTCTTACAGTGACAATATTTGTAGGTTGTAGTGGCACTGATAATAGTGACAGTGTGTGTAGTTTGAGATGATGGTGATAGTATGTACATGTTGTGATGGTCAAAATAGTGATTACAAGTTGTGATTACTTCTCGTTATAAAAAAATAACTATTTATGCTGATAGTGGATCTAGTTTGAAAATGTTATGAAATAAAGGTCCACAAGGATTTAAAGAATGAGGTGGGTGCCTCCACCGAGGTTGGAGACTCAATCATGTTGGAGCCTAGAGCTAGTTGGAGCCCACTCATCATTGAGGTTTAAGTCTCAATCAGATTCGATCCTAGAGCAAGTTGGATCCCACTCATCATTAAACTTGGTTCCTCAATCAGGTTGTAGCCTATAGTGATTAGATTCTTGCATATTGTTGAAGTTGGTGCCTTAATTAAGTTGAAGCCTACCACAAGTGGAATATTGCATATTTTTGGGGTATTTTCCTCCAACAGGTTATAGCTTTTGAATCTATGTAATGAATTGAAGATAAATGAGAAGAATATTTGTGGTTTTCTCCCGTATGTTTTTCCACGTAAAACATTTATGTCTAAAATATATTTGATGGCTTCTTGATGTGTTATTGATATGCTCGTAGCATGATGATGCATTATTCTAGTTGATGATATTATTCTTATGGTTATGATTCATTACTATATGATTGTTTGATTATGAAATATTGTGAAATGGTAAAATTGATATCACACTAATCCACTCCCCCATCTCAATGTGATATTTGGGCTAAGATTTTACTTCTATAGAAGATAGAGAACATCATGTAGAATAAAATCAGTAAATCCTAATAGTTTAAGCATGATGGTGTTGAGTCTTGAAGGCTTTAGACTTGATTTATATACACAATATGTTATGCCATTTAAAGTGTCACTAAAATATTCATAGAAGACTATCTGAAAGGTCATGTTGCATGTTGCACCTATGTGATATAGTCATTCATCTCTCCACGAAAAAAAATGAATTATGAAACAAATCTTCAATTACTAGAATATTGAAATGGGAAATAATGTTACCTAGTAGATCTGTGTACATTATCTTTCATTAGATCTATTGTTGTACCTTTAGATTATTTCTACACTTGTTTGTATTTGGTCTTCTCCCAAGGTATTTTACATTTCGATGCATAATGTCCAAGTTATTGTAATGGAGACATTGAAGATCATGTCTTTCCCCTTGGTTGTGTCTGCTCCTATGTCTAATGCTCTTTCTTCGATATCTTGTTTTATTGCTTTATCCTCTAGAAGAGTCATATAACTAATTCTTCCCTTTCTAAGAGAAGGAAAATTATATGTTTAGTTGTTTTGAATTGCATTATTCTTCTTTCCAAATTCTTTTTCATGTTCTACAACCTTCTCCACAATAGATTCAAATGCCATGGATTTCATTTGACCACTAGATTTGAGGGACTCAAGATAGTAATCTCATGTAGGGTGGAGGACCTTAATGAAGGTTTTGAGAGCAGAATATATCCACTCTAGTGGCACTAATATCAAGCATGATGGATTTTACTTCAAAGGCTAAATCCATGTGGCCTTAAACCTTTGATTCAAGGATGAAGAGATTTACCAACAATTGTATCAATTCTAATTTGCATTGAGAGTCATACAAACACTTCAAATTCTTAAAGAAAACATAAAATCAATGATTGAGATAATATGGTGACTTACCTCCCAAATTATAGTTGTTCTAATGAGGGCATATTCTTTCTTTTCTTTTTCTTTCCATATGGAAATCTCCTTGTTAGATGTAGGCTTGGTAGGTCTATTATGCTTTTGTCTTGCTCTAGATTCAATTACTTCTATAGCCTCTTCTACAGTTTCCCTTTCCTAGATTCCCTCACATGAATCTTTAAAGGTCAATGTGCTCTTAATATTCATGAACTATTCAGGAAAACTTTATTTACCAACCATATCCAAACCAACAATGGAGTTAAGGAAATGCATCTTCAAATAGAACATGGAACTGTAAAGCTCTAAAATTGCTTTCAAATTTATCTTTAACAAATTTTCACTTAACAAAAAGGAATTTTTCTTGAATTTTAAATTGAAAAAAATACATAAAAGGAACATAACCTATCACTTCAGTTTTCTAGGACTGAATTACAAAAAATGAACATTAGTAATTAGGATAGAGGGACAAAGTAGGCACACTTTTATAGCTTTAACAATTAAATAACTAAAACATGCCAAGATTAGACTTTTAACAACTAATTCACAAATAAACATTCGTAGCCCAGATGAGGAGGCTGAGAAAGATGACATAATTCCTTCTGAGGGTTGGTTGCACCTCGTCATCGCAGAAGGAATTAAGTCATCTTCCTCAACCTCCTCATCTGGACCAGGAATGTTTATTTGTGAATCAGTCGTTATAAGTATAGTCTTGGTGTGCTTTAGTTATTTAATTGCTAAAGCTATAAAAGTGTGCCTACTTTGTCCCTCTATTTTGAAGAAACTCATACTATTTCCAATTAAGGGCATGCAAGATTTACTAATCTATATCAAATAAGTTATTAATCAATGCTCTTGATCACTCGATTAATAACTTGCTATATACAAAAAAAATCCCAATTATATCACATAAATCATCGATTATTTACAGATAATCTCAAACTTAATATATTTCACAGCAAACAGTACCTAATACCTAAGTTGTAATTATGATCAGCCAAGCTGCCAAAAAACTAATATTCCTCCTGTAAAATGCCTTAATGATGTTAACAATTCTCACCACGTAGGAGGATCCATAACCAAATGTGTAGCATGCACTAGCAAAGATTGTAATGAGGACATGCTCCTTCATATTAAATGGTCCTATATTCAGGGACACCTTCTTCCCCAATAGAGGCACTCTGAATATCTGCTTTGTTAAAGTCAAGGCCATGGAATGCCTAAGGGTAAGGGTTGCCACCTACACTGAAATCTATGTGATGATAAGTGGCTCCTTCCTATAACTGAAGAGCTGGTTCAAAAATGAGAGCATGACACATGAAAGTGGCCCCATAAACCACATTTGAAATGTCCATACAGGAATGGTCAGATCTTCTTCTTGTTATAAAATTATATATTACAGAGCAATGAAACACATAGAATATTGCATAAATATAAACATAGAAAATGCATAAAACCAGAGAGACACAGATATACATGGTTCACCCAGTTTGGGCTACGTCCACCCCGAACAGCCAGTCATTCCTTTCTATTATCTAGTAAAATGAAGAGAAACAACCTACAACAGATCCGTTGTAATATCCTATGTTTTCTCTCACAGTCTCACCTCTCTATTTCTTTCTTAGAGAATACACATCTATTACACAACCTCAATACAATAAGTTCTACCGTCAGATCATCCACCTAATGAATGACCCAGATTGACTAGAAATTATTATACTTTTACAAGGCAATTTTACATCTATTTTTAGCTTCGGGGGCGCTACCGCCGAAACCTCTGTCGGGGGACCTAGCCCCCGGACCGCCCAGCTGGGGGGGATCGGTCCCCCTGAACCCCCGCGGGGGGACAAGTTGCCCCCCCCATGGAGGGGTGTACAAACTTCCTGGGGTATACATCTGGTTGAAACAAAGACCTCTAAATAATCACACTCCACACCCAATAATCTCCCACTTGGAGAATGATCGTAGCAACTCCACCGCTACTTCATTTGTTAGACAATGACTCCTCTTTGGACCTGGCTATTTCTCATCTTCATCATCATCCTTAAGGACCAATTAAAACTGAGCATATTCACAGCTTCGCCCTAGTTACAACTTTTGTTAGCATATCTGCAGGATTTTGGCTAGTGTGTATCTTTTCCAACTTCAACTCTCCATCTTCCAATACTGATCGTATGAAATGGTACTTGAGATGTATGTGTTTAGTCCTGGAATAAAATGTTGAGTTCTTTGCAAGATGAATATCACTTTGGCTATCACTATATAACATGCCCATATCATGCTCCTTACACAATTCACCCATAAACCTTTGTAACCAAATCATTTCTTTACTAGCCTCTGTAGCAACAACATACTCTGCTTCTGTTGTTGAAAGTGCAACAACACTTTTGATTTTTGAAACCCAACTAACAGTTGTTGCACCTACAGTAAATACATATCTTGTAGTGTTCCTCCTGTTATCTCTGTTACCTGCCATATCTGCATCAACATATCCCTGTAGAGAAATGTTTGAACCACCAAAGCATAATGCTTGATTTTTGGTACCTTTCAAATATCTGAGAATCCATTTCACTGCCATCCAATGTTCTTTT
>APFE030655229.1:195922-210741 GCA_000404065.3 Pinus taeda
ATATGGAACTTTAGACATATAATCCATGTCTTCTTGGGTCTTTGGGCACATTTCCTTACTAAGTTTGAAATGGCTAGCAAAAGGTGTACTAACTAGTTTTGCATTGTGAATATTAAATCTTTTCAACGCCTTTTGTATGTACTCATTCTGAGACAATGTTAATTTGCGATTTTTCCTGTCTCTAGTTATTCTCATACCAAGGATTTGTTTTGCAGCTCCAAAATCCTTGATTGCAAATGAATTTACCAATTTTATTTTGAGCACATTTATTTCCTGCATGTTAAACCCTGCAACAATCATGTCATCTACATACAATAACAATATAATATAGCTGCCATCATTTTTCCTTTTTAGATAAACACAATGATGAAAGTGACATCTAGTATAACCTTGTTCATACATAAACTTGTCAAATTTTAGATACCACTACCTTGGAGCCTGTTTTAAGCCATACAAGCTCTTCTTCAACCTGCACACCAGTTTCTCCTTCCCTTTTACCTCATATCTTTGTGGTTGTTACATATATATCTCTTCCTCCAAATCCGCATGGAGAAAGGTTGTCTTTACATCTAACTGCTCAAGATGCAAATCTTCAACTGCTATTAGACTTAAAATAGTTCTGATTGAAGTCATTTTAACAACAGGAGAAAATATTTCATCAAAATCAATACCTTTCTTCTATGTAAACCCTTTCACCACAAGTCTACCTTTGTACCTCTGTTTTCCACCATCTTCTTCCTTCAGCCTATAAACCCATTTATTCTACAATGTAGTTTTACGTGCAAGAAACCTAACTAAGTCCCAAGTCTGGTTATGCATTAAGGAGTCCATCTCTTCTTCCATGGATAGCTCCCAACTTCTTCTTGCTTTCAACCTACATTGCTTCTTCATAACATGTGGGTTCACCAGAATCAGTCAACAATAACTAATATAATGAAGGAGAGTCTCATTCAGGGGGTATACTTATCCTGGTAGATCTTCTAACACCACTTTCAGATGTTTGGGGTGCCTGTTGTTGTTGTGGTTGTCTATTATTATTATTTTTAGGCACCTTTACTTTTTCAGTGATTTCATCAAGAACTACGTATTCCTTGTTTTCTTTTTCTTGTTTCTTTTCTCGCAACTGATTCTTATACAAGACCTTTTCATTGCATATTACATCTCTACTCCTAATGATTTTTTGATTTTTGTAATCATATAAGCGATAACCAAAATCATTAACACCATATCCAATAAAGGTACATTTCTTTGACTTTGCCTCAAGCTTTGTTCTATTTTCTTTATTAATATGGACAAAGGCCTCACAACCAAAAGGCTTTAAAAAAGAGTAGTTTACCTTTTTTCCTATCCATGCTTCCTCTGGAACACCACCATCCAAGGAACTTGAAGGCCCTCTGTTTATTAGATAAACAACTGTATCTACTACATCTGCCCAAAATTGTAAAGGCAATCCTACATGCAATCTCATCCACCTTGCACTCTCCGTGATTGTTTTTTTCATCCTTTCTGAAACACCATTTTCTTGTGGTGTTCTTGGAACTGTCTTCTCTCTGTGAATTCCATGCTCTAAATAGTACCTATAAAACTCTTTGCTGCAATATTCACCTCCATTATCTGATTTGAGGCACTTCAATTTCTTTCTTGTCTCAATCTCAACCAAAGCTTTCAATTTATTGAAAGTATCAAATACAACAGATTTATTCTTAATACAATAAATCCATGTTTTTCTAGTTGCATCATCAATAAAAGTAACATAATAACGAGAGCCATCAAGAGATGATACCTGAGCAGGTCCCCATACATCTGTATGCACAAGGTCTAATTTTTCACTCTTCTTTTCTTCCCCAACTCTGAGAAATATGACTCTTTTTTGTTTTTCATAAATGCAATTCTCACAAAAGTCCAAATCAACATTCTTCAAACCCAGCAACAAATTCCTTGAGTGAAGAATCTTCATCCCCTTTTCACTCATGTGTCTGAGCCTATGATGCCATAATGCTACATCTACTCCTTTGGAAGTTAAATCATTAACAGAGTTAGAAATACCATTTCATAAATACAATGTACCAACCTTTTTGCCTTTTGCTATTACCAGGGCTCCTTTGGTTACCTTCCAAGCTTTATCTGTGAAAGTTGTCATACAACCTTCACCGCCTAAATGCCCTATTGAAATCAAATTTTTCTTCAGATCTAGAACATGCCTTACCTCCTTTAGTAGCCATTGGTTTCCATTCTCCTATTTTACAAGAACCTTACCCATTCCAATAATTTTATAGGGTTTATCATCAGCCAAATGGACTTGTCCAAAATCTCCTTGAACATAGTCATGAAAATATTTCTTATCAGGTGTGGCATGGAATGAGGCCCCTGAATCTACCACCCAGGAATCAATGATATTTTCGAAAGAAAGAATCAAAGCATCTTGTAACACCTCACCTGTCACATTTGCTTCATGATTTTTTTCATGTTGTGCATCTCCTTCTTTTCCCTTATGAGATTTACAGTCTTTCTTTAGGTGTCCTTTCTTTCCACATTTCCAGCACACTATCCCCGATCTGGACATGGATCTACCTTTCCTTGATTTACTGCGATATCCTGAGCTCTTTCCTCTTTCCATTTTTCTTCCTCTAGACTCTGCACTTAAAGCATTACCTGATGTCTCACCGAAGCTTTTCCGTCGCATTTCCTTGCTAAGGATAGCACCGACAACATCATCAAACTTTAAAGTACTAGATCTAGAAACAGAGTTACTAATGGCCATTACTAAACCATTCCAACTTTCTGGCATTGAGCACAAGAATAATAGAGCTCTAACTTCATCATCAAAGTTTACCCCTACAGAAGTTAACCGACTTGTAACAGTATTAAAATAGTTTAAATTGTCTGCAATAGATCCACCTTCTGACATCTTCATATTAAATAATCGTTTCATAAGAAATACCTTGTTTGAGGCTGAGGGTTTTTCAATAAGTTTCACCAATGCCTTAATCAAACCCTCTGTCATTGTTTCCTTCGAAATGTTGAAGGAAATCAATGCTGCGAGGCACAATCATACTATTCTGAGTGCCTTTCTATCGAGAAGGTTCCATTCTTCATCTGTCATACCCGTCGGCATCTTTGTTTTTCTGCCCAATGGTAGGCACAGATCTTTCTGATACAGATAATTTTCCATCTTCATCTTCTACAGCGAGAAATTTTGGCCATTAAATTTCTCAACCCTAAACTTACCATCTTCCACCATTGCTCCCACTCAAACGAGGAACCCTTCTTTCCTATGCATTTATCAGCCAAATAGACCTTCGGCTCTGATAACAGTTGTTAGAAAATTATATATTATAGAGCAATGGAACATATAGAATATTGCATAAATATAAACACAGAAAATGCATAAAACCAGAGAGACACAAATATACGTGGTTCACCCAGTTTGGGCTATGTCCACCTCGAACAGCCAGTCCTTCCTTTCTATTATCTAGCAAAATGAAAAGACACAACCTACAGTAGCTCCGCTGTAATATCCTCTATTTTCTCTCACAGTCTCACCTCTTTGTTTCTCTCACACTCTCACCTCTTTGTTTCTCTATCAAAGAATACACATCTATCACACAGCCTCAATATAATTCCCTCATACAAAGAAAGGGGTTGCCTTCAAGGGCAAAAAACCCTAAACTAAACATAAGTTCTACTATCAGATCATCTGCCTAATGAATGACCTAGACTGACTAGAAATTATTATATTTTTACAAGGAAATTTTACATCTGTTTTTAGCTTCAGGGGCACTGCCCCCGAAACCCCCGCCGGGGGACTGCTGGCCCCTGAAACCCCCAGCTGGGGGGGATCATCCCTCCTAATCCCCTGCGGGGGGGACAAGTCCCCCCCATGCCACCCCACGTGGAGGGGTGTACAAACTTCCTGGGGTATACATCCGGCTAAAACAAAGACCTCTAAATAATCATGCTCCACACCCAACACTTCTGTACTCATAGTGAATTCCACTTACTCCACTGCTGAATTTCTTTCCCCTCCTCATCTTTGATCACATCCAGTGATCTGTCCATTTCCATTCTAATTCTCTACACTGACAGCAATAAATAACCATTTGTACCTTATTGTCCTGGCGTAAGTTATAGTGATAGGCTGAGAGATTTGTTTGTCCTTGAGCTGATCTATCCACTCCACTTCATGTTGGAACTACTACTCTTCTCCATTACCCTTTCAGTATAAACCTAAATGTTTTCAAAGATGAAAGAAATCATATAAATATTCCTCCTCCTTCGGCATTTTCTCTGCTTCTTCAGACAAATAAATAGAACAAATTAAATTCCCATTTCAAGAAAACATATTAGGGTCAGATGGTCCACATCTGAAACTGGTTCCTTCTGCATTCCCAACTAATCCTATCTGTGAATCACTATTGGTTCCTTTCCTAAGTTAGTGAATCCTCCAAAAATGCAGTGAGGCTAAGACAAGTACAAGGGTTCATTTTCATGTTTTCTCCTAATCATAGAAATAAAATGGAATTTTAATTTCCATTTCAATTAAATTAAGACTTTAGCAATGAAATGGTGAAAAGGCCCTACCCCATGTGTATTCCACATTTGGATTTGGGCATGGTTTTGTTCTCATTTGAGAGACTGACATTTAAACCAAGCCTTCATATCCACAGTAAATAAGCTAGAGTTCCCTAGAGCGCATAAGGTTATTACCATGCCACCATATATTTAAATGGCCCACCACTATAAGTGTGATTATGGAGTGGGTAGGTTACCTAGAATTTGGGTAGACACACCATGTTAATTTCTTAATTTATTCCATTATACTCTCAATTGCCTTTCTTAACCATTCACATACCACATTTGCATCTCATGTTATCAATATTTCACCTAACTGGACCAAACCAAACCATCGGGATTTTATATTCTAGCAATAGCATGTGACCACCACCAAGGCTTCAGTGTTAACTAGAAGATCAATAACACTATGAGATTTATATCAACAGTGTCATGTGATCAGTGCCCACTGCCAATGCTCATGTATAGACTAGAAGAAGACCAACAACACCTTGATTACTAGGAAGAAGGAAGAATTGTGCTCAAACACATGAACCAAAAATATTGTTGATCAAAATGTTTCAAGATGTATCACAAACATCTTACAAATAATGGATAAGATACGTTATTCATGTTTTTTAACATGGAAATCACTACACAACCAACAGTGGACTTGTTTCTCCAAATTTTTTAAAACAACTTGAGGCCTTGCTAACATCATTAGTTTCATTAGGTTAATATCATTCTTAGTCATTTTTAAAAAGCTCAATGGCAAATGTTGGAATGCAAGATGCAATTATTAACTACTTTCCACCAATAAATCTATAGCGAAATCGATGTTTTCAATCACACTTTAGTAAAATTTCTCTATGAAACTTATTCCAAAATCAAGCATTGGAATAATTCCCTATAAACCAAACCACCTATCTAAGAATTCCACTACAATGGTTAATCTAGTGTTTCCCATCAACTTATACAGAATAACCAAAGGGAGGAATGACAATGATAACAAGTCTACATGCACCCTTGGTGTAAATAATTTGTCACATATGCATTTAAACAATGATTTTATATAGATCCAGTTCCTAAAATAAATAAATTGTTAACATCATAATTTAGAATTGCTTGTTGAAACTATCAATCACCTGCATAAATTCCAAAGGAGAACATAGAATATGATCCTAAAATTGGGCTAAATCGATATGGTATTCCATTATTTAATCACAATAGGTATTTATTTATTATAATTCTACCATAAAATAAGGTATTTGCAATAAATAAATATATTAAAATCATTTTATTGAAGTTGTTTTTAACAAGGATCATAAAACCCATTAAACATGAAAAATGGACATTATGCATAGAAGTTTCTTGTTTTCCGAATCAAAGGCAAGTATTGATTACTTATGTGCTATGCAATATTGTGACAAACAAAGTCCTCCAAAGGAAAATGAATGTACCTAGAATAACAACAAACAATGAAGCATATTATATTGCATTGATAAAAGGCTTAGGAACAACTAGGGAGTATGGATCCAATGGAATTGTACTCTTCACCAATTCTGAATCTATGTGCAACCAGATGAAAGACATGTACCAAGTTAAAAAGGAGTGGTAGAAAACAACTGCAGGGAGAAGCAAAAAATATTGTTAGTCAATTTCAATCATCAAGAAAAAGACAGTGTGCAAATGTTAATAGGATGTCTAGTGATATATTGTATGGGGAAATTCCAATTCAAGATTTGTGTGTAAAAGATGAATTAGTGTTAAAAATATCTCCATCAAAATTCATTGATGGACATTGTAAGATATCTTTGGTATGTGTGTGTTTTTTAGTTATAATTGTGTTTATTTTAATGACCATGTCTTTTTTCAATTCTATACCTAGTGTGCCCCCACTATGTAAGCACAACTTGGTGAACTTGACATGCTTTAGAAAATTTTGTATTTAATTTTCAAAATTTCTGTGCTTCAACATTTGCATTTTTAGTCTTGAGTATATTTTAAATGAAGAGCTTCAGATAGTTACATTAATTTTCTAAATTCATTCAATGTTTACAAATAGCAATTTAAGATCTTAAAATCCATGACGTAATTTCAATGGTTACATCAATTAAATGCATGAGGTAACTTCAAGGGCTACATAAGTTTTTTGAAGTCTTAATATTTTTAAATATAAATTTCAAGATTTTTAAAAGCATGAGTTAACTTCAAGGGTTACAACAATTTTTTGAATTCTTGATCTATTTAAATAGAAATTTTAATAAGAATTTGTCACATGATTCTTCGAAGTGAACATCAATCAATCGAGTCTCATGCATCTACTAGAGGGGGGGTCATGGATAAAAAAGAATATCAAATGAATCAGGGGAGATCCATCGTGATCGTGGTATATATATGTTTATGTGCATTCACTTAAGTTGTCAATAGGTAGAATAATATGTATGTATACATATATATTGAATTGATTTTCTATTTTTTTAGAAGCTTCGATCACTATGTCGTCACGTGAGAGTGGTCAACATTCTTCCGATGGTCAAAAAGCTCAATCAATTCATGTTCTAAGGTATGATGGTGCTCAACCATCTCTGGGTGGTCATCAATCTCAATCGGATCATCTTGATCTTGACCATTTTGGTAAATTATATAAAAACAAATATATGCTAAAACAAATTTGTACGTGTAAATGAATTATATGTACATATGCATGTACATGTGTATGAATACATTAGTTCACATTTTTTTATATTTATCTAAGTTTATATATTGATGTAGAGGGTGAAAATGCTACTCAAAGTAAACGTAATTGAAGCCGGGAAATCCAAGAAGAAGGGCATACACCAATGGCCACTTATCTATCTGATATACTTGATGAGCTTCCTTGGGAAACAAACCTCCAAAAATGTACATTAGAAAGGAAAAAAAGTCATTATTCAAAATTGAGGAAATATCTTAGAAGTTTGGAGTTCCCTATAGAGATTTGAGAAAGCTTAGAAATAGTTGTGCACTCTCTAATGTCATTTCTTTATATTTACGAGAATCTTGGGCCGGCCAAGGATTTATTTATATATATCATGAGGCATAGAAAGGAGTTAGTTATGGGTCTCGATAAATGAATCGAGGTTAGTAAAAGGGTTACAAAAGAAAATGTAAAATCTATGTTTCATTTCAAATAAGGGCTGAAAAGAAAGATGCTCAAGGTGCAATATTTCAAGCACCCTCATATAGCCATCCATTTATATGATAGGTTCCTTGCAGTATCAAAAGTTGCCATGGAATGAAGAGGTTCCAATTTATTTTGTAAAATTATTATATGCAGAACTATTTTTAGGTATGAAAACCTATTAAAATGACCTTCCATCTTAATATTATGTTATTGGGAGAGGTTCGTTATGTGATTGTAAGGGTGCATTACGTGATAATGAATTTCCTCACCCTATGCCACCTTTGGTATGCCAACCTTCTCATCTAGTAACTTTGCGTTCAGAGATGGATGTCACTTATCAAATTGGTTGAGAAGGAAGGGATGCAATTATAGACAACATCCAGAGTGCATTGACTACAATTGATATCAGTCTAAATCAACAAAAATCATGAGCTAATACACATGCTAATTTTGTATATAAAACAAATGCCAAGATAGATAATGTGAATATTGAGGATCTTAAAGCATATGAAAAGGGTTTTCGTAATGGTCGGAAAGACCTAATTGTTCATGACGAACATGGTTTGGGATCGGTATGTGTTAATGGCTAGGGTGGATATTTTAATGTAATTTGTAATGTATGTGTTAATTTCTTTTTTTTATAAGTAAGAGATGGAAAAATTACATAATTTACGAAAAGCCCCAGACCACTAGGGCGATATGACCATGAGCTAAAGTAAACAGTAGCCTTATTGGTCAAGACAGGGAGCTTACTGCAATCACAAAACTGACCCACCTACAACATTATAGGAGATCACTAAACAAAACAGGTTCAAAACCCTCAGGCAACCAACAAGAACCAAACCATGCCTATGAGTAAGAAGGCCCTGACCCATCAGCCAATAAGCAGCAAGCCCTAATCCATCTGAGCCATCAAAAACAAAGTTCCAAACCAACGACCAACATGGATACCATATAGACAAGAAGCACGGAGGTTAACCACGTGATGAGAGCAGTTTTCTCACCTCTCCTTTCCACGTGTTACCCCTTGAATGGATCACATGCATCTATCCCAAAACATGATACCACCCATGCCCTGCGCGATATACTACTTGTGGATTTTGGGTGTTGTGTTCATGGTATCACGGTAAGTTAGGGGCCCATAGTGGGACCCATAGGGGAGCCCATTATCTCCAACACCCAGACCCGAAATCAACTCTAGAGTGTGTCCACAAGGCCAAATCAAGTCTGTGACCCTGAGACAAATAGCTCGACCAATCCTAGCCATCGAAACCACTGTCCGAATCCAACGGCCAGTGCGGATATTGTACTGCCTAGAAGCTCAGGTGTTAATCATGTGATGAGAGCGCTTTCCCTCGCTGCGCATTGCCACGTGGTGTCCTCTGAGTGGAATCACACCCATTTGCCAAAATATCAAATACCATCTGAGGCCCATGCGATAAACCATTTATGGCTTTGAGTCAATAGTTTTGCATAGAAAACAACCCACTCATTGGCCAAACACGGAGTCTCCAGCCCATTCCACCAGTCTTTCTGATCCTTCTATCTATAGTCCCCAACAGAAAACCACTGAGCCAAAAACACACAAATAGCTCGATCTGTGTCTATGTCCATCTCATGACTGTTGTCATCCATCCGAAAGGAAACATAATTATGGAAAGCTACCATTCTCATCCCTGTCTCCTAACTCCCTCTGGTCAATTCTGCTCAACCACAGATCCCAATCATTGGTTTCCAGGCATAGACACTCTTCTCTTAGTTTACCTACAAGTACCTATTCCCAAGCATGTCGAGACTCCCTATTCTTATTAACCACCCCTTCATTGGCCAACCGATTTGGAAGCATGTTTGCCTTCCATATGACATGAACAAATCTTATAATTTTAAGAGTTTGAAGATGAGAGTGTATGCAATGAAAAATCTGCATCAGCTTCTAGTACTTCGACACTTTATCTGGTGAAGTTCCATTGTGAATCCTCTTGGCTGCTCTAATGGTCAGTTCTGAATCTGCTTCAATTATAACATTCTATAAATTAGCTTCCAACATGATCTCAAAGAATTGTTCCATGGCCAAGACTTCAGCCATGTTATTGGTGCCCTTTTCCAAGTGGCCATTGAAGATAAATTTTATATGCCCCTATTGATCTCGCATAGCACCCCCAAAGCTCGCTTCCCTTGGATTACCCTTAGAAGCTCCATCAATGTTTACTTTGAGGAAGCCCTATAGAGGGGGTTGCCACCTGCTAGCCCCTAAGCTTATTGTTCTTACTTCCTTATGAGTTCCTTGAGGAATTATGGATTGCAAACCCAAATTGAGAAGAATGATTTCCTCGTGAGGTAGATGAGGGTTAGTGGGAGTTGAAATTACAAAGCTTTTGACCAATTCTTTGAGGTAGTTCATGATCTGAGTGATTATGTGTTGTGGCTCGCTGGCTTTGTTTCTGAAGATTCTCCTGTTGCATTCTTTCCAAACATTCTAAATGACAAAGCCCATAACTAGCATCCAGGATTTGTTGATGATTTCATTCTTTGAGAAGTTATTCCTCTAGTTTTTCAAATTGTTGGAGATACTGATATTTTCCTTGTCAGTTTGTTGGAAGCTTGAGGCCACCCAGTTCCATACCCTGGTAGAAAAAGGGCAAAGGTTGAGTAGGTGCTCAATTGTTTCCTCATGTGAGCCACAGACGTGATATTTGGAAGGTCCTATGAAGCCTTTCTTAAGGAGGTTTTCCTAAGTTAGTATCTCTCTTTGGTGCACTAACTAGATAAATAGCTTTATTTTCATCTAGTGAGAGGTTTTCAAAAGCTTCTTCCATACTATGTCAATATTAACAAAGTTAAAACTTGTTATTTCCTTTTTTGCCTCTTTGAGATGAAAGTTTCCTTCGTTATTCTTTCCCCACATTAATTGGTCAGGTGAGGATGAGACTAGAATCCATCTCTTCTCTAAGTCCATGGTGAGAGCATCTGCCATATCCTTCAAAGGACTTTCATTACTGTAGTATAGATCCTTCCATTTCCTCCATTTTCCATTATTACTCGCCTGGTCCCAGAAATCTTGTACCAAGAAGAGATCTTTGTTGTCTATGTCTCTCTTGAGAGTTGCCCATTCATTCCTGTTTAAGATGGGTTCCTGTTGCCAACTATCCTCCCAGAAACGAGCTCGGTCCCCTGCTCGAATTTCCTAGAAGTAATGTTGTTGAACAATGCTTTTGTTCTCCCAAGCAAGGTTCCAACTATGTGACCCCCTAATTTGTCTTGACACTTTGATGTGATCCTTTTCCTACCAGTATTTAGTGTAATTTTGTTTCCAAATCTTGGCCCATGGGGCATTTGGCTCCTTAATCCATCGCCACCATAGTTTAGCTCCCGAAGCTTTGCTTAGAGTCTCTGGATCATGTAGCCCCAAGCCACCATGGCTTTTGGGCTTACAGAGCTTTTCCCGGGTAACTAAAGGCTATTTTTTATTTTCTTCCCCTTTACCCCATAGAAAGTCCCTCTGAATGTTCCTTATCTACTGCTTGATACCTTGAGCAGCAGGGATGGCTGCAAACATGAAGATGGGAATGGCCTACAATACTACCTGAGTGAGCACCAGTCACCCTGCTAAGTCTAGAGCTCTGTATGTCCATTTACTAATTTTGTCTTGAAGTTTGTTCAAAATAGGTTGCCATATTTTCTTTCTTAGAGGGTTATCAGTAAGAGGAATGCCAAGATATTTGGAAGGCATCTGTTCCCCTTGAAAACCAAGAATCCTGGTAATGTTTCTCTGTATAACAACATTAGTGTTAAAGAAAAAAAACTTTGGACTTGTTTTGGCTTACCTCTGTACCTATGGCCATAGCAAAGTCGTCCAAGATTTGTTTGATTGCCGTTGCCTCTCTAACTGTGGGTATGCCCTGCAACATAGTATTATCCACAAATTGTTGATGAGTATTGACCTCTCCATCCGAGGTGAGCCTGATCCCCTAAATTTGACCTTCAGTATTTTCCATTTTGATTGCCCTACCTAGCCCTTCCATCATAAGGAAAAAGAGGACAGGTGATAACAGATCTTCGTGCTTGAGCCCTCTAGAAGGTGTGAAAGTTTTTGAAGGAGCCCCATTGAGCAGAATGGAAAAGCTGGTCATGGTGACTAGTGCTATAACCCATCTTATCCAGTTTTGGTCAAATCCATAGGCTTTAAGAATAGCTCTTATATAAGACCAATTGAGTTTATCATAGGCTTTCGCAAGGTCCAACTGAATTATCATCCCTGCTTGCTTGTTGCTTTTGAGTGATTGTACCACCTCATATGCTTGGATGATGTCGTTAAGAATTTTTCTATCCTCCACATAGCCTATTTGCTCTTCTGAGATGACGGTAGGTAGCAGGGGCTTGTGTTGTGAAACCAACTCAAGAAAAGATAGAAAAGATAATTCAATGCCTTAGAATTCAGCCTCTTTGAGGGGGCAACCTCCTTTACATTACATAAATGAACAATTCTTGGATGATTCAAATGATAAAACCTCCTTTCTATATATAGGAGTCCAAGGAGTCACAATATAACCCAACCGACCTAACAATAATAATATAAAGCAACAAAAATAATAATAGAGGGATTCTATGGGGCACAATAATAACAATATGGGGACAATAGGGGCACAACAATATTAATAAGGGGTACAACTACAATAGTAATGGGGTAATAACTAGTATTATAGGGACCCAACATGCCCCTCTCCTTCAAAAAAAGTGTTGTCCTCAACGCTTGAGTAGTTCTAGATGCTTTTGTATAAAATTCTTATCCTCCCATGTGGAATCTTCAGCAAATAAGTTCTTCCACTTGATAAGATACTCTTAAATTGACCGATTTCATAGCTGTCGAGTTCTTGTTTCTGTGGCTGCTTCTGGTTCCAATATAATTTTTCCTTCCTCGTTAAGTTTTGGAAATATTGTTTGAACTGGGAGCTTATCGCTTATAACCTTCTTTAAACACGAAACATGGAAAACTGGGTGCAATCGACAAGCTGCAGGAAGCTCTAATTTGTATGCCATAGTACCATTCTTTGGCAACACCTTGTACGGACCATAATACTTTGGTGATAATTTATTATCCTTCTTAGCTTGCTGAAGGGACATTTGATTATATGGTTGTAGCCTTAAGAATACCCAATCACCTACATCAAAACTTCTTTCACTGCGATGTTGATCTGCCTGTTGTTTCATTCTATTCTGTGCCAACACGAGGTTATCCTTTAAGAGTTGGAGGACTTGTTGTTGATGTTCGATGTGATGTTCCACTGCCTGAACCTTAGAATTTTCTCTTAAATATGATGTGATGGATGGTGGTTGATACCCATAAAGTGCCATAAATGGGGTCATTTTTGTTGCTGTATGGAAGGAAGTGTTATACCACCATTCAGCCAGAGGCAACCATTTGACCCATTGTGTCTGTTTATCAGATACAAAGCAACGAAGATATCCTTCCAAACATTTGTTTACTATCTCAGTTTGCCCATCAGATTGAGGATGATAAGATGACCTATGAGCTAACTGAGTACCAAGACAAGAAAATAATTCTGTCCAAAAATTTCTAGCGAAAATGGGAGCTCTGTCACTTACAATAATCTTTGGGTTTCCATGTAGCTTTTGAATTGTTTCCATAAATGCACTAGAAACTGTATTGGCTTTAAATGGATGTGATAATGCAAAAAAGTGTGCATACTTGGTAAGTCTGTCAACTACCACCATGATGACACTCTTTCCCTCAGACTTGGGTAAACTTATGATAAAATCCATTGAAACCTCCTCCCAACGTTGGCTTGGAATGGATAAAGGTTGTAATAGACCCGGTGTCTTAATTGTTTCAACTTTATTTTGTTGGCAAACCAAACATTCCGCAACAAACTTTTGAATATCTGATTTAAGGCCCTCCCAAAAAAATTCCTTCTTAACCCTGTGGTAAGTTTTTAAAAATCCCGAGTGCCCCCTAAAGGGAGAATGTGCAATTCCCATAAGAATCTTTTGTTTTTAGCTGGGAATTCTTACTCGAGCGTATACATGCGATCTTTGACATAACAAATCATTGTTGCCAGCTAAATGTATCCAACGTACTGGAATCTTGTTGTAACTTTCGAATAAGTGCCCACACTTCTTCGTCATTCTTCCATTCCTCCCTTGCTTCATTTACCAATCTGGTTGGATAATAGAAATGGCACACAACAATGCTTCCACATCCTCATCCTTTCTTGAGAGTGCATCTGCCACCACATTTTGCTTCCCTTTTTTGTAGATGATTTCAAAGTCATAACCCAACATCTTTGTGACCCACTTTTGTTGCTCTTCAGAGGATAATATTTGGTCTAAAAAGTATTTAAGGCTACCATGATCTGTTTTTACCTTGAAGTGTCTTCCCATTAGTTAGGGTCGCTATTTCTTAAGTGCAGGGAGTATTGCCAACATTTCCTTCTCATAAATAGCTTTGTGTAAAAACTTTCCATTGATTGGACGACTTTCAAAAGCAATGGGTCTTTCATCTTGCATTAACGCAACACCAATTCCATTTCCTGAAGCATCACATTCCACAATAAAGGTTTTTGTGAAGTCCAGTGTAGCTAAGATAGGTGCTTGGCACATTTCCCCTTTAAGATGTTCGCAGGCCTTTGTTGCTTCTGGAGCCCATGAAAATGCATCTTTCTTCAATAGTGTTGTTAGAGGTGCTGCTATTCTCCCATAATTCTTAACAAACTTGCGATAGTACCCTGTCAACCTAAGAAATCCTCGCAGATGATTTATGGATGTGGGGATTCTCCATTCCTTAATGGCTTTAATTTTGCTAGGGCATACCTTAACTCCTTCATGAGATACAATATGAACCAGATATTCCACCTCTTGTACTCCAAAGAAACATTTGGATCTTTTTGCATGTAATTGTTTTTCCTCCAATAGTTGTAGCACCTTGTCAACATGTTCAACAAGATACTTCCAAGACTTACTGTAGATTAGTATATCATCAAAGAATACTAACACAAATTTTCTAAGAAATGGTTTGAAAATTGAATTCATCAAACCTTGAAATGTTGAGGGTGCATTGGTAAGGCCAAAAGGCATGACTAAAAAT